>WNWK01054809.1:5000-11445 GCA_009830355.1 Cherax destructor
GTCAACCATCTTTGATATTATTTTAATGTCACCTTTGTACCATATATAACATTTCTGGTATATTTTTAAATGTTTATACAGTATTGTACTGTATATTGTAATAAACAGAATAGAGGAAATCAGCTCCTAATATATATATACATCATTTAGGTATGCATACTGGTCAGAAAGCCCGTCGTAAGTCCGAGTCGTCTGTAAACGAGTACGTCGCTAAGCGAGGAGAGGGTGTAATTTTTTCATTCTGAAGGTAATAATGCCAAAAAATATGGAATTTAATGAAAAACCTATGGAATTACACAGGCACAAAGTTAGCAGTCTGGGCACAATATACACATACAGTTTATACATTGGCAATTTTGCCCACTTTGAGTCATATTTTAATCCAATTCCATTCGACTAAATTCTTAGCAATTTCACATGAAACCGCCCATTCAACTATCAGAATTATCCGATAAAGATCACTCGATAGTTTAGCCAGTTTTAAACAAAATTTTTAAAAAATCCAATTTATAAACAGAGTCCAAAATGAACACTGTAGACATTCTAGGCACTAAATCAACATTTCCTATATTAATTAATCACATTCTCTTATACTTGCCCTCCATTTTGAATTTATCATCACAAATAATCAAATATTTACCTTATTTCTCAAATAAAAATATAGCCATAATGGTTTACAGCATTCTAATAATTGGATCAAACCTAGTAAAAACCCACAAAACAAACTGGGTGGGTGTAGCGGAGACCTTACCCATACTCGGGAAAATCGTCAAAAATCTAATACAGTGGTACCTCGGTTAACGATATTTTTTCGTTCCAGAATGTTGTTCAAGTGCCATTACCAAACGAATTTATCCCCATAAGGAATAATGTAAAATAGGCTAGTCCTTTTAGACCCCAAAAAATACACTTACAAAAGCATTTAAAAAAATACTTACATAAAAGGGCGAGTTTGGGGACCATCATAAACCGAGGTACCACTGTATTTCTGCCACTTTGAACCTGATTTTGGCTTCCATTCCATTCAAGCTACTTCTGCTCCTGTAATTAACTATTTCAGTAGTGTGTCTTCCATTCTGTAAAATGAGACCAAGAAATAGCCAGTAAACCATATAAACCTCAAAGTTGCTATTTTAAACCAAACATTAGGTTTGCTTTACTATCATGCACTGCATGGAGCAGGATTTTTTTTTTCTTTATACTGTTCACACTCACTGCACAGACCCATTATTTCATGTCTAGGCCAAAATTTACCATTTACACCCTATCTTAGGGAAATGAGCACAGAATGTCGATCTTCATAAGTGATCGAACCCCTGTGGTTTAGCGCTTCTTTTGATTATAATAATAAAGTGACCTTGCTGTCAATAGCGCAGATCTATCAACAAGACGGCAAAAGTGTTAAATGTCACCCAAAACCAGTTTATATTGACATTTATTAAAAAAAATGAGAGAAAATAGATTTGGGTCTGGGAAAGCATGTAAATACAGACTTGTGTGCAGAGTTCGACATTTATTGAGAAAAAGTTTCACCATATGTAACTTCAGAAGCCACTTGTGGAAAAACTTTTCTTAAGATATCTTGAACTATGCATATGTGTGTGTGTGTGTGTGTGTCGGCATCACCATACCTTTCCAGTCATCTGAAAAAACAGATTTTAAACAAAATCCTATTGACTGGTTTTTAATTTTAGAGCGTAGCACCAAATCAAAAGAAAATGAACACAGCCGGATGTTAGCTTGTAGTTGTATGAAGCACGAACTAGGGGTGGAGGCAGGCAGGGAGGGAGGCAGGCAAGAAGAGAGCAAATAGGGAGGTGTGTGTTCACAGGTTCATAACGTGTGCACTTCAACCCTGACAAAGATAGGCTGGTTGGTAGATGGGCGAGGGAAGGTAAGAGACGTAGATTTTTTTTTACAGAATTTATTTCTTTATGGCATGTGGCTCTTTAGTGCCTAATGTTGTATGCCTATAATAATTTAGTAAAAATAGTCAATGTGGATTTTTTTTTCCCCCAATTCTGGCAGTGTTAATTGTAGTATAGAGAATATGACTAAATTTTGGATTTTTTTTTCTGTTTCTGGGCCAAATTCATTATTTTTTTACCATATGGCAGTTTGGTATCCATATGGTATGCTTATAATATTTTGGTAACAACAAGTCTTAAGGAATGTGGATTTGTTCCCAATTCTGGCACTATGGTATAGGAAGTATGATTGAATTTTAAATTTTAATTAAATATTTGTTTAGAAATGTGGAATTTGCAGTTTCAGTTTATGTGCCAATGTCTTAGTTTATACTGTGTTTGTTTCATGCACTCTGGGCTAGTAACACAGAGTGAGGGACACTTGTATGTGTATTAATAATGGAACATTTAGCAGGATCAATGCAGCCTCGTGGGAAAACATGTATTATTAAGCAGGTTATAAAACATACGTATGAAGCATCATCTTCCTGTTTCCCCAGCTTTTCTTATATCACATTTACATACTCTCCTGTCACATATGTTTTCTCTTTTTCTGTTCTTTTGGAATTGATTAATTTTAGTTAATTTACTTAAAGCTAACCTAAATAATGTTACACAAGTTGTGTATGGCAGAGAGCATCGCAAAATCAACTATGATCACATTGTTGATGCTGCTTCTCTCACACTTTCTCCCCATCAGTTATAGACTTTTTTTTATTAGGAGTTTGTATTGCACTGCTGTGATGATTAAACTAATTGTTTATATAGAAAGTTAATTAAGATTAAAAGCTTTTGTACATGCTACTGATATTTCAGCAAAGATGGTCTCTTAAAAAATTTAGGCAATAGTTTTGCTGTTTGGGGAAAAAAATGGAAATTTTTTTTGTTAAATTCAGTATTAGAGGCCTCTTTATTCATTTAACTAATAGTGTAGAAAAATAATTTTGAATTTCTGTTATAATTAAAGAAAATCCTGTGCCTATAATTACTGAATTTACAGTGTGCATGCGTGTGTGTCTGCGTGCGTGTGTACACTCGCCTATTTGTGGTTGCAGGGGTCGAGACTGCTCCTGGCCCCGCCTCTTCACTGATCGCTACTAGGTGTGTGTGTGTGTGTGTGTGTGGTGCATCTTTCTATAATGTGCAAAATTTAAATGGCTAGAAGAAATTCAGTAATGATTTGTGGCAAGTATACTTTTTTTTTTTTTGCCATCTTCAGATTCAGTATTATGAGAGCAGTAAGAGGTGTAATATTAGTGTTGGATTAATAATAAATGTAATGTTATACTAAATGACTGAATAATGGTAAAAAAAATATATTTGATGAAGTGTATGTAAGATAGGAGAGCCAGCAAGTGCATCAGAGGTTTGACTGAGTCATACCATTACTTGTACACTGCAAGCTTTTACATACAAAGGAAATTTTCTGTATACATTTTTTTTTTTTTTTTGTGGCATTGAAGGAAAATTTTAGTAGTTTAGATTTAGAAATTGATGGTTGGGATTTATCTCTGCAACTATGCCTTTCAGGTCATTTCCTAAGCAATAGAGTATAGTTTTAATTCTTTAAGGTATTATGTGCAAGTTTGTATCATTTGATCAGAAATACGACCAATGTCTTACACAATAAAGTTTAGCAAGACAACTTGACAAATAACAACCTTAAAGATGTTTAAGCATGCTTTAAGGTCAACATACTTTTTTGTCATAAACAGAAGTTTAAAAATAATTTTATTTTCTACCTTTTAAAAGGTGTTTTTATTTGTATTTTTCCATAAATTTGATTTTCCGATATGCAATGGTTCTCTCGTTATTCCCCCTTTCTAAGGTTGAGCCTTAAGAATGAATGACTGCTGGAAATGGAAAGTATAGAAAACATTAATTGCTTTCAAAAACTATTTTAAGGTTAAATAAGGATCAAGCTTTGTTCGGCATTTTGGTTCAATCATTTTTAAGATGTACAAAAACATTATCCACTAAACATGTTCCTGATTTCATGGTCATTTGCAAACTAGCCTGGACCTAAGTGTATAGATAGCCTTTGGCAATACTATTATTGTGAAAATCATTTTTCTTAATTATTTCCTGTAAATATCACTAATAAATTAGTAATTTTGCTCCGTGTGTTTCATCTTATAAATATTTTAATGCAAAAGATATAAGGTTTACCGATATATTTTGTTGAAGTGCGAAGTCATCCCTCGTGCTTGTTATTTACATTAAGTTACAGTATTAAAAAACAAAGTCAAATTAAGTATTTCACTTTTGCTTCCTTTAGTTAAAGATTATGGTTACATCCCTTACAGGTAAACTTAAAGGGGATGGAAGGATCCCTTGACGTGGTGAAGGGGCTTTTGATCTGAGGAATTAGACCTCTTGTCTCCTTTCTTGGATTAATTCTAAATACCCCTTCCCCCCCTCTCCATTCAGCCTCCTCACGTGGGGTTATTTCCCTACATGAGGAGGTTGAAAAGGGATCATCTGTGTCATTCCAAAATGGGCTTTGGTGGTGGTGCTCTTTGCTGTAGGAACTGGATTATCTGGG
Source organism: Cherax destructor (assembly GCA_009830355.1). Classification (NCBI taxonomy): domain Eukaryota; kingdom Metazoa; phylum Arthropoda; class Malacostraca; order Decapoda; family Parastacidae; genus Cherax; species Cherax destructor. The sequence continues at coordinate 9,513 of WNWK01054809.1, forward strand.
GATGTGCTGGGCCACAGTGCCTTGCATGTCCTTCAGTTTACCTGGAGAGAATTCCAGGGGTCAACGCCCCTGCGGCCCGGTATCTTTTTTGGCTTCATGTGGTGGTGGTAAAAGCTCTGATTAGCAGTGTTTCCAGTTGCCTACTTCTCTAGATGGCAGATTCTAGCTCAGTTGATTCTGGATGTACTATCTTGGTGCATTGGGGGTACTCTTAGAAATGGGGGAAGTGTAATATTCATGCTTTGCCACTTCCCATGCCCCATAACTCTATGGCATCCTTACCTGACCTTACCATGCCCATGGACCTTCCTTTGAACCTGGTACTGCTTTTTAGGCAACACCTCCCCTGTGGTTTAGCGCTTATATTTGATTATAATAATAATAATAATAGGCAACACCTAGATGCCTGACTGGTACTGGCATTCACAATGATCCTTTTGATACCTTTGATCGTTGTTCTACTTTCCTCTTTAAGGGGGGCTCCTTGTCGCGGTAAAGAGGCTATCGGTCTGAGGAATTGGACCTCTTGGTCTTCTTCCTCAGACCGAACCTAATTACCCCCGAATCCCCCCTCCCTTTTCCCATCTTCCCCATCCTCCCTTTTCCCTTTCCTCCTCCTCCTCCTCCTCATCCCTCCCTTATTTCCTTCCCAGATTTACCCTGGGAGCTTCTCTCCTCAGGCATTCTAGTTCCTAGGTAGGGGGAAGGGTATCGTAGTCCATCCCATTCCGTTGAGGTCCTTGGCGGTGGTGTAGTTTGCCGTGGAATCTGGATCGCCTGGGGATGTCCCGATCCCTCTCCGGTCACCCGGGGGGTGGCCTTGGGTATCTTTCGGGCGACGTGTGTATCTCTGGAGGCCACCTTTCGGATTCCGGGGGTGGTGGCCGAAGGCGGATGCTTTGTGGCGGATATCCGGCCGCCTCTTTTGTCCCCGAGATGGCTCGGTGGATGTGAGGTTGCTATCCTGGATTGCTGGTTTACTGGCATGAAGGGTAGGGTATGGCACGGGTTCCATGCAGCATCTGCACTACTTGCACTGTTGAGGTCCTCTTGGGCACGGAGGGGGATTTGCGCTCCCTTTCATTCCTCCTAGGAGCTATTCCTCCACGTTCCCCCTTTTTTTATTTTTATTTTCTTTTCTTCTTTCTTTTTTTCTTAAAATAAAAAGAAAGAAGTAACCTAACCATGGCTGACCCAATCCATGAACCCACTTCCCCGGGCCCCTTCCTGATACAGCACCCAGTACTGATCCTGCCTCGTTAACGGACACTCTTTGGACACCTTCCATGCCCCTGTACCTCTTGCTGGTGCCGGTTCGTCACCTGCTTCAGGTACAGGGACCCGACTGCCCCTTTCGATACGTTGACCTTCGCTCTTCTCTGACCTTGATTCCGGCTTCTCCTCGACGGTGCGGAAATTTTTCGATCGCCGCCCGTCTCCCATCGGACCACCCCGGTCCCACACCCAAACGACCTAGACCCACACATGACGATTCGACGCTTCCTTCTCGTTCATCTCAGAAACGACCAGCTCGTCACTCACTCCCCTTAAACCTTGTTTCAAACTACTCAATGGACAAAGTTTTTACTTTGCGACCGACTTTCCTAATACCCATCTTTCAGACCATAGTATTGGTAAAGCTCTGCTACGCCATGTTGGTAAAGACATCTCCTTTCACGCCCCTCAAGAGCGGCACTCGCATCATCACAGTCCAGAATGCTGGCCAAGCTCGCGATCTTTCTTTCTTACAACCATAGATTCTGCTCCTGTTACTATTGACAAGCACCATTCCCCCAATTCTTGTTGTGGTTCTGTCATTTTGCCCCACACCATTGTCCAACGGAATTTCCAGACATGTTGTGATGACATTTCGAGCAGCAGGCTCCAAGAACTCCCTATCCTTAAAGTTGACACTTTTGTCCTTCCTGCCAAT
>WNWK01054810.1:0-11445 GCA_009830355.1 Cherax destructor
GAATTAGGTATTTTAGTGGACCTGAAGAAGATAAATTATGTAGATGAATGGTTCAGAGAACCGACAAGTTGTTAAATTAGACACATATGCAACACTTGGGTATCTTTATTGATACCCAAGTGTTGCATATGTGTCTAATTTAACAAGATAAATTATGTAGTATCACAGTCACTAGCGAAATGGTTATCAAACAGATAGACCGTTTGAAGCAAAATAAATCGCCAGGCCCTGATGAGCTTTTTTCGGGGGTTCTTAAGAATGAAAAATGGAACTCTGTGAACCCTTAACTAACATTTTTAACCTATCTCTTCAAACAGGTGTAGTGTCTGATACGTGGAAGATGGCTAATGTAATTCCTATTTTTAAAGCAGGGGACAAGTCGTTACAATCAAATTACCGCCCAATAAGTCTAACATCAATTGTAGGCAAATTATTAGAGTCGATTATAGCTGATAACATAAGAAGCCATCTCGATAGGCATAATTTGATTAATGATACTCAACATGGATTCACCAGGGCCGTTCCTGCCTAACTAATTTATTAACTTTTTTCAGTAAGGCTTTTGAGGCAGTTGATCATGATAAAGAATTCGATATTGTTTATTTGGATTTTAGTAAGGCTTTTGATAGAGTACCACATCAGAGACTGTTAAAGAAAGTGGCTGCTTACGGCATTGGGGAAAAAGTGTTTTCATGGATCGAGTCATGGCTCACCAATAGGAAGCAGAGGGTGTGCATTAATGGGGTTAAATCTGAGTGGGGATCTGTAACAAGTGGCGTTCCACAGGGATCGGTTTTGGGCCCGTTGTTGTTTATAATATATATAAATGACCTTGACGAGGGAATTACTAGTGATATGAGCAAATTCGCTGATGACACGAAGATAGGATAATCGATTCAGACGTAGATGTCAGGGAACTTCAGGAGGATTTAGACAAACTCAATTCCTGGTCAGAAAATGGCAGATGCAGTTCAATGTAGATAAATGCAAAGTTCTAAAGCTCGGGAATGTTCATAACCCTAGCACCTACCAGCTTAATAATGTTGAACTCAGCCGTACAGAATGCGAAAAGGATTTGGGGGTTATGGTAAGCAGCAACCTCAAACCAAGTCAGCAATGCCTAAGCATAAGAAATAAAGCAAATAGATTACTGGGATTTATATCAAGAAGTGTAAGCAACAGAAGTCCAGCGGTTATTTTACAGCTTTATACATCATTAGTAAGGCCTCACCTAGATTATGCAGCTCAGTTCTGGTCTCCATTTTACAGAATGGATATAAATTCGTTAGAAAACATTCACCGACGAATGACAAAGTTAATTCATAGCATTAGAAATCTTCCGTATGAAGAAAGATTGAAGACCCTTAAATTACATTCACTTGTAAGACGAAGAATGAGGGAGACATGATCGAGGTATATAAGTGGAAGATGGGTATTAATAAGGGGATATAAATAAGGTCTTGAGGATATCTCTCCAGGAGAAAACCCCGCAATAATGGATTCAAATTGGATAAGTTTAGATTTAGAAAGGATATAGGAAAATATTGGTTTGGAAATAGGGTAGTTGATGAGTGGAACAGTCTGCCTAGTAGGGTTATTGAAGCTAGGACCTTGGGCAGTTTAAAATTTAGGTTGGATAAATACATGAGTGAGAGGGGTTGGATTTGAGTGGGACTCGCACTTGAGTCAATAGAATCATTAAAGCATATTTCTTGGATAGAATTGAAAATTGGGTTGGGCAATTATTCTGTTAGTGGGATGGATTGTGAAGGACGTGCCTAGTATGGGCCAACAGGCCTGCTGCAGTGTTCCTCCTTTCTTATGTTCTTATGTTCTTATGTGTTGAAGATTTTTGTTAGTGGCACACACAGCATCTCTGCTCCCTCTCTAAGGACCCATGGAGAGACATTGTCCTGTCCCACCGCCTATCAGGTATCAAGTCCACGTAGCAGCTTCTTCACCTCTTCGGTTGTATTTCATCCATCACTTGTTGGTGTACCTTCCTATTCTGACTTCTTGGAGTCTTTCTTGTCTCCACTGCGAGTACTTCTTTAAATCTCATGGAGCTCTTCACATACATCTTGGTCATTTCATGTGAACTCCCCACATTGCTTCCTTATCCTGATTACCTGGTCCTTGACTGCGGCAGGTGTCAAACTCGCACTGCGCTACTCTGAGCAAAAAAAAAGAAAACTTCCCCTCACTCCTTCAGTTGTAGCCTTGCAACTTTGCATAGCTCCTGATGATGCACTGAGAAGTGTGAGAGTACTTGTGCTAAAGATTTCCACCCCTCGTCGCTTGTCTTGCATTGTTAATATCGGTTGTCTGCGATTGTTTGTACACACACACACACACACACACACACACACACACACACACACACACACACACACACACTCACCTGTATATAATAGGACAGTGGAAGGTTTGTAATTCTTAGATGTCACCTGACATGACACCCGTCCCGGTATGATGCAGGTGGGAATGTCAGAGACCTGTCAAGCATAGCTGAAATTCATCGCAAATAATATTATTTTATAATTAATTTAATTTGAATAACCCTAAACTAATATTTATTTTAAAATTTAAGCAATTTTTATGAAGCATGATTCAATTATATTTCTCTCAACCATAAACCTGCCTGATACAACTTTCTCGGGCTTTTGAAAATCAACTGGGTGGCTAAAATCTCTCACATGAATAGTCGATCACCAAGCCCAGCCCTTTTAGGGCAGGGTAGGTGCCAAGGCTGGAGCTTGCTACCATCTGCGGCTCGCAAGCCTGTCCTTCCCGTCAGCCTCCTTGGGGCGGGGAAGGTGGCACTCCAGAGTGGCCTAGCATCTATCTTCCTACCTGCCTAGTGCTTGTGGGCGAATATGGCTAGGCCTGGGACCAGTTGGTCCCGCTGCTGAGGGGTACCCCCTCCCATGGGAGACTTAGGTCTCTGCTACTCCCACGCCAGGGAGCCGGAGCCGGGTCGCCATCTGGTAAAGACCCGGGCCGGGAGAATTCCCGGTGAATGAACACCACCATCACATGAATAAAGAGAGCATTAGACGCTTCTCCAGCTCTAATTCTATATATTGTTGTTGCAAGCTTAGTTCAAGGCTTTTTCCAGTTTGACTGTAATAAATTTTACTGCATTTTTTACAGGGAATGTTGTAGACAGCCATAAGCATTTTGGGGGGAATATTTAGTCAGATGTATTTTTATTGTATCAATATTTTAATATACAACTTTGATTATACAATTCTTAATTACAGAAGGTATATCGAGAAACTTTTCATGGAAAGGGAGAACGTATTTCTTGCAGTTTTAAAGAATTTATTTAGTAAGTATTCTGGATATTTTGGATTATTAGCTATTTCATAAATCTTAAAGATTTCTTCATCTATGAACTCTAGGCTACAAATACTCGAAGCTCTCAAAAACATGGATGGCAATACAGAATATTCTATCATGAATTGACTGGGAAAAAATAAACCAAGAGCTATCAGACATATCATGGGAATCAGACATATCATGGGAATCAGACATATCATGGGAATCAGACATGAGCACCCTAAATCCCCACCAGTGCCTAGAGAAGCTGAATACAGAAGCATACAAGGTATGTATGAAGCACGTACCATTGAGGAAACCCAGAAGAAGATCAGACATAGAGATAGAGCGTAGGAGTTGGTACAGAAGAAGAAAACGGGTTACTGAATTGTTGAAAAACACAAATATGTTGCAACAGAGGAGAGATAGCCTTAACCGAGAGATCACTGAATTAGAGTAAAAACTTAAGATGTCATACCTAACAGAAGAAGTACAAAGGGAACAAAGATCCATACAGGATATTGCAAGAAACCCAAAATATTTCAATTCCTATGCAAAATCCAAGATAAGTACTACCTGTAGAATTGGACCATTATTGAGAGGAGATTCGTATACTGACGATGAACAGGAAATGAGTGAAATCCTAAAAGAACAGTATGAGTCAGTTTCAACAACCCACTAAATGCCAGCAAGGTAGAAAATGCAGAAATATTTTTCACTCCAGCAGAAGGCCGCGCAGACAAACTAACTGACATTAGTACAAATCTCATAGATCTGGAAAAAGAAATGGACAACATGCCCACTCACTCAGCACCTGGACCAAATTCATGGAAAGTACCATTAGCAAGAGCCCTTAGTGTTCTTTGGAGAAAGAGTTTAGATCTAGGTGAAATACCGGAGGCCATAAAGAGTGCATAAGGGAGGTAGTAGAGCACTAGCTAAAAACTACAGACCAGTAGCCCTCACTTCTCACATCATAAAAATCTTTGAAAGAGTGATGAGACGGCAGATTACAAACTTCATGGACCAGCACAACCAACATAACCCGAACCAGCATGGCTTTAGAGCGGGACGATCATGCCTGTCACAGCTGCTGAACCATTATGACAGAATTACGGAGGCGTTGGAGGACGACCAAAACGCAGATGTGATTTACACAGATTTTGCAAAGGCGTTTGACAAATGCGATCATGGAGTGATAGAGCACAAAATGAAGGCCATAGGCATTACGGGGAAGGTAGGCAGATGGATTTTTGAGTTCCTAACACACAGAACACAAAAAGTAGTAGTGAACAGGGCAAGATCCAGCATCAGCGAGATCAAAAGCTCAGTGCCCCAAGGCACTGTCCTGGCACCTCTGCTGTTTCTCATCCTCATAGCAGACATAGATAAAAACACCCAGCACACTTTTGTATCATCATTTGAAGATGACACTAAAATAAGCATGAAAGTCACTACGGTAGAGGACACTGAAAAATTGCAGGAAGACATAAGCAGGGTCTTCCAGTGGGCAGTGGAGAATAACATGACGTTCAATGGTGATAAGTTTCAGCTGCTTAGGTATGGAAAAAATGAAGAACTCAAAAGGAACACTATATACAAAACTCAAGAGGGTCACCACATAGAACGAAAGGAACACGTTAAGGACTTGGGAATAATTATGTCTGCTGATCTGTCTTTTAAAGACCATAACAAGACAAAGATCTCAACAGCCAGGAAGATGACGGGGTGGGTATTGAGAACTTTCAAAACAAGGGAAATAATGCCGATGGTGACACTCTTCAAATCGCTAGTGCTCCCTCACTTAGAATATTGCTCAGTGCTGACGGCCCCTTTCAGGGCAGGAGAAATATCAGAGCTGGAACAAATTCAGAGATCGTTTACGGCTCACATTGAGCCATTGAAACATCTAAATTATTGGGAACGCCTTCAAGTCTTGAACATGTACTCATTGGAGCTGAGGAGAGAGAGATACATGATAATATATACCTGGAAAGTACTTGAGGGCCTGGTCCCAAATCTACACACTGCCATAACAACATACTGGAGTGAGAGATATGGGAGGAAGTGTAAAATAAACCCAGTGAAGAGCAGGGGTGCGGTGGGGACAATACGGGAGCACTGTATTAACATCCGGGGTCCCAGACTACTCAACATCTTACCAGAAGATATCCGAAACACGGCTGGAACCAGTGTAGAAGCCTTCAAGAGGAAAGTGGACAAGTATCTTCACCAGGTGCCAGATCAACCAGGCTGTGGTGGATAAGTGGGGCAACGGGCCTCCAGCAGCAACCGCTTGGTTGACCAAGCAAGCACCAGACGAGCCTGGCCCATAGCCGGGCTCAGAGAGTAGATAAACTCTCGAAACTTTTCAAAGGTATATCAAATGTATGATGTGAAGAATAAAGAGCACATATGGACAGGTATTTGCTGGTTTTCTGTATATTTTTAATTTAAAATCATGGTTACTCTTAATTAAGCTATCTAAAAAAGACAATGAGTTATTTTGTTTAAACTCAATAGTAAAATTTAAGGAATGAGCTAGACTATTTAATTCAACAATTAAATAGCTTATATCTATATGCTAATGCATTAGGCATAAAACATTATCAACATTATCTATTATAAATGACTCACGAAATCGTAATGACACGATTGCAAACAAACCAAACCACGGGTTGGGTTAGAACCCGCGATCAGACTTTTGAGACTCTCTGAACGCGGGTTCTAACCCCACCCGTGGTATGGTTTATTATGAATGATTATGTTAAGCAGTCTTGCTTAAAAATATTCCAAGTACAAAATGCTAAGAACAGGTGAGAGAGGATTTCCCATGTGAGGGAGGGTAGTAGAGGGTCTCCCAGCCTGAAGAAAGTCGGAGGGAGGGTAGTAGAGGGTTTCCCAGCTTGAAGAAAGTCGGAGGGAGGGTAGTAGAGGGTCTTCCAGCTTGAAGAAAGTCGGAGGGAGGGTAGTAGAGGTCTCCCAGCTTGAAGAAAGTCGGAGGGGGTAGTAGAGGGTCTTCCAGCTTGAAGAAAGTCGGAGGGAGGGTAGTAGAGGGTCTTCCAGCTTGAAGAAAGTCGGAGGGAGGGTAGTAGAGGGTCTTCCAGCTTGAAGAAAGTCGGAGGAAGGGTAGTAGAGGGTCTCCCAGCTTGAAGAAAGTCGGAGGGAGGGTAGTAGAGGGTCTTCCAGCTTGACGAAAGTCGGAGGGAGGGTAGTAGAGGGTCTTCCAGCTTGCAGAAAGTCGGAGGGAGGGTAGTAGAGGGTCTCCCAGCTTGAAGAAAGTCGGAGGGAGGTAGTAGAGGGTCTCCCAGCTTGAAGAAAGTCGGAGGGAGGGTAGTAGAGGGTCTTCCAGCTTGCAGAAAGTCGGAGGGAGGGTAGTAGAGGGTCTTCCAGCTTGAAGAAAGTCGGAGGGAGGGTAGTAGAGGGTCTCCCAGCTTGAAGAAAGTCGGAGGGAGGGTAGTAGAGGGTCTTCCAGCTTGCAGAAAGTCGGAGGGAGGGTAGTAGAGGGTCTCCCAGCTTGAAGAAAGTCGGAGGGAGGGTAGTAGAGGGTCTCCCAGCTTGAAGAAAGTCGGAGGGAGGGTAGTAGAGGGTCTCCCAGCTTGAAGAAAGTCGGAGGGATGGTAGTAGAGGGTTTCCCAGCTTGAAGAAAGTCGGAGGGAGGGTAGTAGAGGGTCTTCCAGCTTGAAGAAAGTCGGAGGGAGGGTAGTAGAGGGTCTCCCAGCTTGAAGAAAGTCGGAGGGAGGGTAGTAGAGGGTCTCCCAGCTTGAAGAAAGTCGGAGGGAGGGTAGTAGAGGGTCTCCCAGTATTGCGCCCCCAGAATTGGGCCTCAATGTATATAATGTATATTTCCATTTTCTATAATTTTATATTGCTGATATTATCGATAATAGCTAAATCGTTAATATCGTGCTTTATACTATTATTAGACTACTATTTGACTTAGCTATATTTATTAGGTAGGATGTAATATTTTATATTGTGTTGGAGTGTGTCGTAACTGCCTTGGAGTTGGCAAACTACTGTTATGCTGCCAGCGTCTAGTTGCTGGGAGGAGTCAGTCGCTGAACACACCTGAGATGGGTGGTTGTTCCTCTTCCCTCTCTCTCTCTCTGGCCTGTTGACCCTCGTCGAGTCAACACCTCACTCCTATTTCTACTTGTTTTCTCGACATTAGACTCTGTTGGGTAGAGTATGCATTCGTTGGTGAGGCGAATCATACTTCTCAGAACTCTGTGTAACTCTGTTCACAGAGAATAGACTAGACAGTGATTTTCGACGTTGTTCTGGGTTGTGTGTCACATTGACACTCTGATAAAACTCAGGTCTCAAGCTATAGCTCTGGACCTAATTTTATAAGGCATCTGTGCACCGCCACAGTTTGGGATTGTTTATGCTGAACCTAGCTTCAGTAGAAAGGGAGTTTTGTGACGGTTTTGGAGGATCTACTGATGGTCCCCAGTTAGTGTCGATTTTCTATCTCCTTGTTCCTGACGCTGTGTTGCTGTTGCCTGTTATATTGCTGTTCTGCGAATTGGTCATTTTACTGGACAATCAAGCTATTCTGGTTGTCTGTTTGTTAGAGCAGCTAGCTTAAGAGAAGTTCAGTCGTACACTGGTTGAGTCGAGTCTTAGAGTTACCGGGAGCACACTCATACACACATTTATTCTTATTTGTATATATTATTGTAATTACTGACATTGTACCTGATGGTATTTCTGAGTCATTTATATATATGTGCCCTCAGCACAGACTTACTGTATATGAGAGCAGTGTAGGAGCTACCCTCCTAATTAACCTCCTAATTGATGTCTTAATTAATATCTTTATATTTGATTTACTTTGCTACCCTAGATTTTCTCACTTTGTTAATCAACCTTTTAAATATCTGTTTGGTTAGTACCCTATCAGTTGCAATTCTCTTAAGCTATATAATATGTCGGATAACTGGACCAGGACACTGACTTTGTTGCAAAAGCCCAGTAACAGGCTGGATGCTAGAAGGGCTATCCTTTCTAGTGTTCACTGGAGATGTCTATTACTAATAGATATCGTGTCATTTTGTAACACCCAGCTTGAAGAAGGTCGGAGGGAGGGTAGTAGAGGGTCTTCCAGCTTGAAGAAAGTCGGAGGGAGGGTAGTAGAGGGTCTTCCAGCTTGAAGAAAGTCGGAGGGAGGGTAGTAGAGGGTCTTTCAGCTTGAAGAAAGTCGTAGGGAGGGTAGTAGAGGGTCTCCCAGCTTGAAGAAAGTCGGAGGGAGGGTAGTAGAGGGTCTCCCAGCTTGAAGAAAGTCGGAGGGAGGGTAGTAGAGGGTCTTCCAGCTTGAAGAAAGTCGGAGGGAGGGTAGTAGAGGGTCTCCCAGCCTGAAGAAAGTCGGAGGGAGGGTAGTAGAAGGTCTCCCAGCTTGAATAAAGTCGGAGGGAGGGTAGTAGAGGGTCTTCCAGCTTGAACAAAGTCGGAGGGAGGGTAGTAGAGGGTCTTCCAGCTTGAACAAAGTCGGAGGGAGGGTAGTAGAGGGTCTCCCAGCTTGAAGAAAGTCGGAGGGAGGGTAGTAGAGGGTCTCCCAGCCTGAAGAAAGTCGGAGGGAGGGTAGTAGAGGGTCTCCCAGCTTGAAGAAAGTCGGAGGGAGGGTAGTAGAGGGTCTCTCAGCCTGAAGATAGATTTTGCCACCGAAGTGGCTAGTTTATTGTGCACCCCATATCCATCCTGTGGACGGTAGCGCAAGAGCATATGGATACACAAAAGGCCTAAGTACTAGGCCCCAAAGGGGTTAACAATTGTACATTTGGGTTTATATCTACATTTCAATTATCTGTTACAAGCAAATTTAGGATATTTTCTTAGTACAACTGGCATCTTATTGAAGCTTGAAGAAAGTCGGAAACAATAAAGGGAGATATAATAGTCAGCCCAAAGTTTCATCTAATCGCTCCGTCAATCATGTGACATAAGAGATTACATTGCACTAGTGGATAATACATGTACAAAACAACGATATTATGGGCAAGCATTCCAATTAAATGAGCCGAATGTGCTTATTTGTCAGCTCAAAGTACCGTACGTCTCGGGAGGATTTTAAAATGTTCAGAGGAATCTCTTCATATATTCCTAAATGCTGCTTACCTATATCCTCATTATTAATTATTATGCCTGTACTTCGGTTAATTATGAATCTTCCACTGTATTCAATTATTCTCTTTTTAAGTATGATCGTAATTTTTAAGGGGGTGGATCGGTAAGCCAGTGGAAGGCCTCGGTCAGATGACCAGAAGCTCCAGCGTCGGGTCATTATCTGACTAAGACCCACGTCAGGAAATACTTAACCTAATTATTCTTTAAGACCTAAAAACCAGACAATTCATGAATTTTTTCGATTATCCATTATCACCACATGACAGCCTCTCTCTTGGTTTGTAATCCATTAATTTAGCTGCAATCACCGTGATGCAATCCCTGATTGATACTGTTACCAAATGGGTTTACTCCTAATGGTTACATATTATACCGACAGGCAGGGCACGTTCACGACAGAATAAACTTGAGAATAGATTCAGAGAACAATGGTGTAACGTCATTAACTCCTCACAAGGCCCCGTGGCATAATGAGCAATCCTAAGATTTTGTAGTGTCTCCTCTAAAGAGCTCCACTAAATAGGTATTGAGTTTGTACAACCCATAATTTGAATTATATAAGTTATTCCTATCATGCTTTAAGAGCGAGAATTCACTTATGTTTCATTCCATAACAAACTTATTGGGTACAATGATCTGGGCAGCAGCCCACCTTGGTGGGTGATTGCAAGAAATGACATAGATGAAGATAGTATTTGACTCCTGGCCCGTCCTCATTGAATACTGATGTTGGGCTAATCTGGTTTCCAGAGGTTTACCAACTCGTGCAATATAAGGGTGAGGGCAAAGAGTACATGGGTCCTTATAAACACCGCCCACACTATTGGTCAGTGTGTTCTTAGTCAACCTCTGTTTCACTGTCCCATTTTTTTTTAAGGCAACGTTTATATTGAACTTTTTTATTGCCTCATGCAGGCTGACCAAATTCTCAATGTTGGGAATAATCAGTACATTTTTCTTAGCAGATATTTCTTTAGGTTCAATTATATAGGAAGTCTTCCTAGCCCACAATAGTGCCTTCTCAACAAATTCCCTGGGATATCTCAATTTTGTGGCAATGTTAAATATCTTATTGATTTCTTGCTGATTTCTGGGCTGCAAATACGCAAGGCTCTCAGGAACATTTCAAGGAAAACACTCATTTTAACCCTAGACTCATGATTGGATTAATAGTGAATGTATGACGGCACATTAGTTGACTCTCTGTAAATTGTGAATTTCAATCTTGTGTCTACACGATGGATTAAAACATCTAGGAAGGGTAGATTGCTGTCTATTTCATGGTCAATTGTGAACATAATGGAATGTACGAGACCATTGAGTCTAGGTAGGAACTTATCAATATTGTGATCTCGAGGCTGAAGGCAAAGAACATCGTCTACATATTTGAACCACCTAGCTTTATTTGGGAGAATATCTTTAATGAGTCCAGGCTTACAGAATTTCATATACAAGTTTCTGAGCAAGAGGACGAAGGGGACTTTCCATGGCCATGCCTTGCTTCTGAGGATAGTATTAGCTTTCACACACAAACTTGCAGTCAGTAACACACGCTTTAATGAGCTCAATAATTATATTGCTTGGATAGGGCATGGAGAAGTTTATAGTTCCTCTTCAAGGTGCATAAGCACCTTGAAGTGATATATGTATATATATATATATATATATATATATATATATATATATATATATATATATATATATATATATATATATATATATATATATATATATATATATATATATATATATATATATATATATATATATATATATATATATATATATATATATATATATATATATATATATATATATATATATATATAAAGAGGGTAATACTATCGGAGCACTGAGGCTTATAACCAGTGAGGATACCATCGCTCCTAAGGATATCATTACAGCACAAGCCCTGAAGGACAAACATCCGCCCAGGGCTCCCAGTACCAACATTGACCCCCTTGACATTGCAGCAGGTCAAGAACATTTAACCTT
>WNWK01054811.1:0-11445 GCA_009830355.1 Cherax destructor
GTTACTCCTATCTTCAAGAAAAATAGTAGGTCCCATGTCAGCAACTATAGGCCTGTTAGTATACTCAGTGTAATATTCAAAATTCTAGAGAGGGCGGTGTACTGTCAAGTAGTTAAATATCTTAATGACAACAACATTCTTCATAGTTACCAATCAGGTTTTATGAGATCTTACTCAACCGACACCTCCCTAATTAATCTGATGGATTACATGAGAACTGAAATGTCGATAGGGAACCTCATAGGAATGGTAACTGTAGACTTGCAAAAGGCCTTCGATACTGTCAACCACAATGTATTATGTAAAAAACTTCAAGCTATCGGCATAGGTTCCACAGACTGGTTTAAGTCCTATCTTAGCAATAGGAAACAAATTGTCAAAATCAACAAAACAGAATCAGAACCACTGCCGATAGCATGTGGAGTTCCCCAAGGTAGTATTCTGGGTCCCTTATTATTCCTGTGTTATGTAAATGACATGTCCATCAGTGTCAAGTGCAAACTCCTACTGTATGCGGATGACAGTGCTCTGTTAGTATCAGGTAAAGACCCACAAGATATAGCTAATGTATTAACACTGGAACTAGAGTCCTGCAGCAAATGGTTAGTAGACAACAAGTTATCGTTACACCTCGGGAAAACAGAAGCCATACTCTTTGGCACGAAATATAAACTGAGCAGGGTAAATAATTTTAATGTCCGGTGTAATGGGGAACCCATCACCTCAGTTTCCTCAGTAAAATATCTGGGAATCCCCTTTGACCCATGCATGTCAGGAGAATTGATAGGGAACAGTGTAGTTAAGAAAGCGAATGCCAGACTGAAGTTCCTCTACAGACAAGCACAGTGTCTACATACTGTGGCTCGCAGGACCCTATGTCTTGCCCTTATACAATGTCATATTGACTACGCTTGCTCTTCATGGTACTCTGCCTTGACAAAAAAACTGAAAGATAAACTGCAAATCACACAGAACAAAATGATAAGATTCATCCTGGACCTGGGACCAAGAGAACATGTAGGCCAGGATGAATTACAACAATTAGATATGCTGAATATTGAAGACAGAGTAAAACAAGTTAAGTTGAATCAAGTTTATAAAATTGCTCACAAACAGTGTCCAGAATATCTTGTTGCCAATTTTGTCAAGGCTGGGAACCAAAGCAGTCATAGTACTATGGGGAGAGAGCACAACTTTGTAGTACCCACAGTCAGTGGCCAGGCTTCAAACACCTTTTATTGTACAGCAATAAATGAATGGAACAGACTGCCTGCACATGTCAAAACCAGTCATAGCATCAGCCAGTTCAAGAAGAGAACCAAAAGGTACCTAATGAATGTAGCGACAGAAAGGGAGGAGAATGTTTTTTATTTTTTTTTAGATAACATACATGTACATGTAAATAACTCTTTTTACCTTATTCCTTTTAATTTTAGTATAATAACTAGTATCTACTAGTGTCTAATATTAAGGTATTAAATGGACCCCAATGGAAATAAGTCACTCTGTCTGACTTTTTGGGTTATCCTAGGTTTTCTACACATATGTTCCTATGTATGATAATCCATGTAATTGTATTTGTGTATACCTGAATAAACTTACTTACTTACTTATTACATTAACGTAATTATTAGAATGGAAAGTGAAAGGAAAATATAGTACGCAGGAGGACAATAAATATAACTCATTCCAATGAGACAGATAAGGAAATCATTTCAAGGTAATCAGTGATGTTCAATACTGGCGAGACCTGTGTCAAGATGAATGTGAGTTGACTCAGGATGATACTGTCTCTCAAACACAACACTTATTTCTCCTCCTCCCTCCCCCCAAAAAAAAAAAATTCAGTTCAGTTCAGACTCTCAGGTAAGGACCCACTAGGGGCGAGGGGTAAGTGGGGACAGACGAAGAATAGCCGGTGAGAGGAAGAGCTGAAGGAGAAGAGAAAGAGTCAGGACTAAACCCAACAGTCTAACTACTAGAACCGTTAAAAAAAAAAAAAAACACTTAGAAAATGTATAAAGTATATGAAATTCACGAAAAAATTCGGACACTAAATTTTGATGTATAAAAAGTCTAGATAAGTCACATGTGCATCAGTTGGGTATTTTCATTGTTTCAACATTTCACCTAAACATTTTTCAAATGTGTCTTATTCATCTACTTGTCAATTTTCTATAACATTTTCATATCCACAAAAAAAAATCCAGTTTCATTTAACAAATTGGTGGGACACAATTAGTGTTTTCTAGGGCAAACTAAAGCTTTCCACAAGCTTCGATTTTAATCAATTAACGTTTTAATGTTTATCAGAGCATCTTAGATAATAATAAGACACTTGTGCGATATTTGTGGATCTTTAACGTGGAGACGTTTGGCCAGCCAGTAACATCTTCAGTCTAATACAGAGAAGAACTTTATTCTTTGTATTGTACTGAAGAAGAAGTCGCTGCTTGAGGAAACGTTACCACATTTAGAATTCCCAAATGTTGCACAAGAGTCTCATTATACAACTTGTCGGTTATCTGAACCATTTACAGCACATATTGGTTAAGTGACGTAAGCATGAAGTAATTCTGATTAATTTCTTCAGGTATTTATATGTTGGTTAATTAACACAAGTTTTATGGTAACAGTAATCAGGGGAAGCTGACATAGGCCTATGATCTGCCATTATCTACGTGTCAGGTAATTTCAACTGTGAATTAATCTTCACCTCGGTTGTATTTTCGTTCAGGTTGTTAATGGACCAGACTCACTGAAGGAAGGAGAGGCTATGGTAAACACGCCATTCAACTTGAGTGAAGGACCACTGTGGCAAGTTCGACTTATGCCGCTTCCATCCGACTACCCTTGTCTCTGGCCGGAAGTGAAAGAAAAGTTCCCATATCAAAACAAAGTGTTGTTTAATTTCCATCATGGAGTAGTTGATGGTCCCGATTTACTTTCAATTACTGGGTTATTTATGAAGCTTCTGGAAGATTTCATCAGCAAAACCCCCATTGATAAGCAACAGCTTGGACAACTTGTTGACCACAGTCAGACGTCAGAGACTGTACAACAAATGACACAAGAACTTGAAAAGGATCCCCAAAAGTTAAAATTAATGCTAAATGAACTAGAAAATGAAAAGCACACTCCACTTCTCGTAGAAGCATTCGGTACTCCAAGTTCATCTAATGTCACGACAAAACACTTACAATATTCTATACTAGATTTCTCTGAAGTTAATAAGTTTAGTGATAAATGCAAGGATAGAAATATCACCTTCAACTCTGGATTTGTTGGTATACTGAACACTGCTTTGGTTGAACTAGTTAGGGAGGCTGGAATTATACGCGACATCTACAATATTAGCAGTTTACACCCCATTGACCTTCGCCGTTACATGAAAGGATACTCTGATATATACCCAATGGGTTTCCATACTCTTGCAATATCACACACCATGGCAACCCCTTACAATGTCAAAGAAATTTTCTGGGAATACGCTAAGCAGTTCGACACTGAATTCCGCGGAAACCTGAAAAACATACAGGTTTTAAGAGATTTTGCCTTACGCAAAATGACTCTCCCAGACACCTGCAACCTTGATCATCTTTTTGCAACTCCTTCACCTCCTAAATATGACTATATTTTCACAAATATGTTTTTACCAAGATTTTTTAACTATGGAGTAGGAAGACGTGTACAGCAGACAGAAATAAAATATTATCTTCCCCTAAATGCCTGTGATTTCGTGTTTTTTTCAGGCATTTGTAATATACGCGAAAAGGTTGAGTTTGATATATTTTATTCATCACACTGCATGAACTCAGATACTGCACAAATGTATTTTGACAAAGCTGTGTCAGTCTTTCGTGAAATGATTAATAGTTAACTTTATATGCTGAGCCTCTATTCTTTTGTTCATATTATACAGCTTAAGTGATAGATAACTTACTAGACGTGCATGTGACCTTCCAAGTGATCTGCGAGTCATGTGAAAATAATTAATGAAAATAACATGGTAGTGTTTCACGTGGAAATTGTGCTTGGCGCCATGGTGTGGAAATTGTGCTTGGCGCCATGGTGTGGAAATTGTGCTTGGCGCCATGGTGTGGAAATTGTGCTTGGCGCCATGGTGTGGAAATTGTGCTTGGCGCCATGGTGTGGAAATTGTGCTTGGCGCCATGGTGTGGAAAAAGTCACTTGCGTGCGGTTCAGGACATTTATTAAAAGAAACGTTTCGCTGTGAGTTGCTTCAACAGTCCTAATACAAATCTTAAACATGTTAATATACAGTAGGCAGTGCAAGTGACCTGAACCAAGAGTGAGGTGAGGCGGGAGGTATGCCAAATTGCAAAAAATATGTAGGACAAATATGTGAGAGTCGGATTTCAGCAGGATCTGTCTAGCATTGGCCAGTACGTCTGCTGCATAGCTTATCGATGCTCATAGTGTTGTTCACATGACGGGGGATCCTAACATGGATAACAATCTTGAAGGCATATGTCTGGAAACACTGAAGTTTCCTAACTTCTACGGATTGTCAGTCGTGGCAATGAAAACGCCTTCCAGGAGATTTCGTCTTTGTCAGTCATTTTCGCTGATGACCAGTTGTCCTTCAACAAACTTTATTAAGTTCCCAGATTCATCGTTTTGCCGGCCAGCTCTGTGGCATCTATTGTGGCCAACCTGTTTAACAACCACACCATCAAAATAGATACCAAGTCTTCCTCTTCAATCAAAAACTTAATGCGGAAACACAAGTGGTAGATGTTGTTCAATGTGGACATGTGTAAATCCCAAATATTTTGAAATGAAAATAATACTCATAGTTATAAACTAGGTGATATAGAGCTTGAGCACACACAACGTGAAGAAGACTTGTTAGTCCTGGTCAGCAGAAACATGAAGCCAAGACAACAGAGCCTAAGCGTGCGCTGCAGTGGTCCTGCTGCTATGTTCCTCAGTTGTTAGGTTCTTATTACATGGACTTATATCAAGAAGTATAAGTAACAAGAGTCCTAAAGCACTAATGGTAGAATTACCGACAAAATGTTAGGTAAAAGTACACGGATGTAACTAATGTGACATTTTAATGTGGCAACGTTTCACTTAGCAGGAGCTTTGTCAAGCCCTTACGTCAAGTGTAAAGGCTTGATAAAACTCCTGGAGAGCGAAATGTTGCCACAGTAAAATGTCTCATTAGTTGCACCTGTGCACTTTTACCTAACAGGAGTTCAAAAGTTTTTTTTACAGCTCTATACATGATTAGTGAGGCCTCACTCTGATAAGAAATTTGTGCAGCCATTTGTGCTACAACTTATCTAGTTATCCTTAATGCACATGAGTCTAATTTATTATCTTGTCGGAATTATATACCACTGATATACACCTTATCAGACACAGTAACATCATGGAATCTTGGTACAGAGGACATCACCACAACTGCTTAATACCGCTGGCCCACCTCTAGGACATGACCTACCTCCACTGGGAAATCCTCCTTGTCAGTGACATTGTCGTCATTTCATCCGACTTAAGTATAAAAACGAACGTCTTGTTGCCTGTACTTCAGAGTCATCAAGACTACGGTACCGAACACATGCTCTTAGCTAAGCTGAGGGACTGATTACCTCATATTCTGCCTCTTCAGCCTTATGTATTATATTGACAAAAACCACTGGTTGGGAAACGTCTTCAGAATAAAGATGCTCAGATGTTGCAAATGTGTATAAGGAATCTCTCATACGAGGATAAACTGAGAGCCTAGAGTACCTTCTGCAGTGTTCCTTCGACCAGCGTAGGAGTATACATAATACCACATGGTGGTATTATGTATACTCAGGTTTCTCCCACATACTTGTGAGCTCTCTGTGAACGGAAGCTACAATGCCTCATTCGAGTAGCTGTATCTGCAGCTTAAGGAGGGCTTAGAAGAAAGCAGGTGAGAGATACAGCGTCAAGGGTCTTTAATTATGAACAACAGTGGCCCTAAAATTAATGCTTGAGGAATGCCACTTGTGATATAAACATTAGTAATGAAGATTGTTATCCTAGAGGTAAAGTTTTGAGAGGTAAAACCATATTATGAACTATAATTTTTAATCATTAAAGGTATATCATGATTTTCTACTAGACGAATGTCAGATGACTGATTTCAGTATCTTCAAGTAACACACAGTTTAAGGAAGTGTAAATGATGACGGAAGACTGAAAAAAATACTTTGTTAGCCCATTCATAAAAAGATGAGGCTAGTGTGACTTTGTAAATGTTAAATTAGACACATATGCAACACTTGGGTATCTTTATTGAGGAAACGTTTCGCCACCACAGTGGCTTCATCAGTCAATCAAAGAAGAGTAGTAATAAAGGAGGAGTTTGAGGTAATCAGTCCCTCGGACTGAACACATCGACTCCAGGCCGAGGGACTGATTACCTCAAACTCCTCCTTTTATTACTATTTTCTTCTTTGTATTGTCTGATGAAGCCACTGTGGCGAACGTTTCATTTAAACCCAAGTTGCATATGTGTCTATTAACAACTTGTCGGTTCTCTGAACCATTCATCTACACTTTGTAAATGGTCCAAGTCGGACCGAAACGTCGTCGTAAGCTCCTCTCTTCATGTGCGGTTATTTGTGTATTGTTCCAGTCACGGTATTGTGCCTTTTTGTTATTAAATGAGGATATTAATGTTCTAGTTTAGTATAGATATTTATATTAAAATGTTTTAAGCGTCTTCTACAATTTTGTTCTTATATGTATCAGAGTTGTCAGAAACTAAAAACTTTAAAAAAAAAAAATTATTTTCTCAGAAATGGTGAAATTTTACATATTCCTCTGAAAGTTAAGTTCATCAATAAAACAGTACCCCTAAAAATGGACAAAAAGTACATTTACAGTGTATATGTGTAGTTATATATCTGGCTATTAATATACAATTATTAAAACACAGAACATGTTTTCATAATCCTGACTATTACACACACAATTATACATGTGTATATATATATATATATATATATATATATATATATATATATATATATATATATATATTTTTGTACCACATTATGTAAAAAAATATACCTATTGGTAAAAAAAAAAAGAATGAAAAGATGGGGTGGTAGGGGAAGTGGAATATTCAAATGGCTTCAGGAAGAAATCCAAATATTCTTCCTTGAAGCCTTCTTATCCACTTCTCCGAGGCTATGGGTCCCACAATTTGTACCAGAGGTTGACCTCATCATATATATATATATATATATATATATATATATATATATATATATATATATATATATATATATATATATATATAGTATATACAGTGGACCCCCGCCTAACAAGCAAAATTCATTCCAGAAGTCTGCTCAAGTGCCATTACCAAACGAATTTACTTCCTTAAGAAATAATGTCAGTAGGTTAGTCTATTTCAGACCCCCAAAATACACTTCCACAAGCACTACGAGTTTGAATTCTTCCTATACTTGGCAGGAATACATTGATAAGCCCCAAGAACAGTGGTTTTCACAATGCGATAGTTTCCAAAGTCATCATTTCCCAGGCTAGAAGTAAATTCTTGTGCCTTACCAAACAACGCAGTATGCACCAGTGACGCCCAATGAACCTCAGGCCACCCTAAAGCTCGAGCCTGGTTTTCAAATGCTTCGAAAACTGTTCAGGCTTTGCTTCAACAAAACGAGGAACAAACTGTACTGCCCTTGTAAATTGAAGTCATCTAGTCTGATGGAATTGTCTCCTCTCCTTTCTCTATCAAACTCCTCCTTAGCAAATGCACGCTGTTCTCTAGTTTGTTCAAGAGTGAGTCTGGCTAGTTCAAGCGCCAGTGAACCAGACTCACCTGTCGATAACCCACACCTGTGACTTGCTGGTTTTGCTCAGGAGTTTTGTCTCTCCCATTTTGTAGAAACCTTAATAGTGACCTACGGTTAACAGCTCCTGTAGAGGAAGAAACACGAGACTGATCTGTCATAGTTTCAGTTTGTAGTTACTCCTTATAATATCACGCAGCTGAGCATCAGTAAGGGTACGCTGGTATTCAACACCAATAGAACGAGCGATACGCCAACAACGCTGTAGAGAGAGTTTGGGCAACTTTAGTAGAGTTAACTCAGACACTAACCGTCTGACTCGAATAGGTGGCATTAACCCCCAACTTAACACGCTGTAGCGCTATGCACGGCATGAATTGCAGTATACTCATACGATAGCAGAGCTGACACGCAATAGCAAAGCCAATATGCACACACCAATAGCAAGGCTGACACGCAATAACAAATCAAATTGCAGATACTCACAATAGCAGGCTGACCATAGCGAAGCGAATGCAAAGATGACACACTCTAGGCTCAACTCCTGCTCTAAGTCTCCAAATTCAGCTCCGGGACAGGCTACCCATATTACAACCTCAGGTTCAATGGCCTGTTATCCTGAGGGTAAAAGGAGCTTGACAAGAAACACAGAAAATGCTTTGAATTTGTATTTTCTTTAGGCAGTTATGAATGTATAAGACTTTGTCTTTTCCTTCACCAAGAAAAGTTATGAATATATAAGACTTTGTTTTTTCCTTCACCAAGGGCTTTTACACATATGACACTATATAAAAAGGGGAGTAGTATTTAGTGCACGCCACAGTTTTTCGGGGCTAAGCAGCAGCCAAAGACAGACAACTTCTCCACAACCAGCTCTATGCAGGAATTAATGACAAACCGCTGAGTGGTATCCACTCCCACCTTTGGCTGTTAAACTCGCATTTTAATTGGCCGAACGAGTCGTTGATTTGATGATGGGGCCCATCGCCAAACCCTTAACAAATTGGTTCGCGGGTTTGGGAGGGGAGCCATGGGTGTGTTTTAACATGCCCGAATAAAGGTTACATACTCTTTTACATGAAACACCCATGCACCGGGCCTGGGTTTATTGACCCCGAAACACCCTCATAGGTATACCCAGGTAATAATGGTTGAAATTCGCTAAGTAATGAAATTTAGTTTATTCTGAGGGGGAAGATAAAAAAGGGCGGCTAGTCAAGAATTCAACCAATGATGTAAATATTGAACCCAACATTGCTAGATAGACTAAAAATAATTGTAGAAATACCTACAACATGTTAGGTAAAAGAATACACGCAACTAATGTAACTTTCTATTGCAGCAATGTTTGCCCCAAAACATATAATCGAAAAACGCAAATCAACCTAATTTTAGGAGTAAAACAGAAGATAAATCATGGATAAACGGTCTAGTAGCTAGGAATGATAATCTTACCCCATAGGTAATGCACCACCAGACGTGTGTATGCACTGTGCTGGGGTGCGAAAGAAGAACAGTAAACATACCATATGTAAGAGATGTAGGGGGGTGGGTGCATAATGGATGTGTGTTTGATCATGGTAATGGTGCCAGTTTTAAATTTTTTATTTGTAACAAATGCACTTTGGAAAGTTAACCTTAGCAATGTTGACAGGGGATTTACCTATTTTGAATGCTAATGACCCTTGCCCTTATTGATGATTATGATTGTCTTAGGAAAACAGGCCTTCATTTTTATTCATGTCAACCAAGATCACTTTTTCCCAAAAAAACCGGCAGAGATTAGATTTAGCTAACAGAACTAGAGCTGCAGCTATCCATCTCGGAACCCTGGTTGGATGATACGGTGACCGACGACGAGGTCAAATAAAAGGGTTAATATAAAAAAACGCTTAGATAGGAATAGAAAAGGTGGTGGGTTTTGGCTACATAAAGAACAAACTTAGCCTATAATCCAAGACCCTGATTTAAATGACAATAAACTGAGATTCATGGTTTGAAGTGTTACTACCCAAGACCAACCATTAGTAGGAACTAGTTATCGCCCTCCCACACATGACCCAGTTCCCAGAGGACTTTTCGAGAGTCTTGTCCGGACTTGATAAAAAAGGGGACAGTAAACTGGGAGACTTTAACATCTGTTTTCAACAGCAAAATAACGGGCTATGTTAAAGGTATAAGCAAATTCGGGATTTAAATAGTTACACGCAAACTAATTAATACACCAACCCGGATCACACAGTTCTCAGGCACCCTAATTGACCACATACTTTGTAAAAGCTCTGAGAACATTAGTCAGTCAGTCATTACCACAGGTCTTAGTGATCATTTCATCATTTACTGTACCAGGAAAATTACTAGGGAACGGATAGGCCTTTCACAAGACAATAAAAATTAGGTCAACTAGAAACTACAGTAAAGAAACACTGAAATATGCTACACAATTGTGACTGGTCAGTGATAAGTTGCACGGACGTAAATGATGTCTGGAAAAACAAAACAATGTTCACTCCCATCCTTGGGTATTATTGCACCAGTTAAAGAGGTTAGGATTAAACGAAGAACTGAACCCTGATGACTACCGAGATATTCGATAATATGGGAAAATTTAAAGACCAGTTGATAAAAAGATTTAAGGCAAATAGACAGGATATTGCAAGCTAAATGAATTCCAAAGGGTGAGGAACAGAGGGAGAGACTTATAAAGGCGGGAAAGGAAAATTATTGCTCAAAATCGAAGAGTAAAAAAAAATAAATAGAAAGCCTGGCAAAAAAACTAAAACAGTTGTATAGCATAAACCCGTAGATAGATCTAACATAGTACAAATGTTGATAACGAGGTATGCCAAAAACTAAAGGGCAAATTGTTTTAATTTATACTACAAAACTGTCGCATCACAAAAGTAAGCTAAAAAAACCCATCAAATACCTTACCACAGACCCTGATAAGTTTAAACATACTATATCAATAAAGTGGTAACTCCCAAAAAAATTGTCAACCAGTAAGGGATCTCATGACTTCGTAAAAAAAACTAACAGGTTAAACCCACCAACGGACCTGGGGTAACATCCCGCAAGTTCCCAAAAAATGGTGCTCTTGAACTGGGAATTTCTACTGCTCAAAAAAATCCCATCACCACTAATACAGTACCAGAGGGGGTTTAAAACCTAGTTTTTAAAAAAACCCTAATAGGCAGACGTTCCAATCATCAACTACCCTATTTCCAAAAACCCAAAACTTTCCTATATCCTTTCTAAATCAAACTTATCTAACTTGAATCCATTATTGCGGGGTTTTCTGGGGAGATATCCTCAAATTTTTTTTATATCCCCCTTTTTTAATACCCATTTTCCACTTGTTCCCGATCATGTCTCCTCATTCTACGTCTTACAAGTGAATGTAATTTAAGAGTCTTCAACTTTCTAAGGAAGATTTCAATGCTATTTTTAAAATTTTGTTATTCTACCCGAATGTTTTCAATGAATATGTTCATTCTATAATATGGGGACCAGAACTGAGCGCATAATCTAGGTGAGGCCTTACAATGATTATAAAATTAATATAAAATCTGACTTTTGTTGCTTTCACCCTTGGGTATAAATCCCAGTAATTTATTTGCCT
>WNWK01054812.1:0-11444 GCA_009830355.1 Cherax destructor
TTACTCAAAGATTTGGGGGGAGTTTTATGTTAGGAAGGTTAAGGGGGGGGTATTGCTTTTGTAAGTTTTGACTAGGGGTTTTTTTTTTGTTCATAGGGCCCTTTTGATGTTATGAGCAATATGATGATCATGTATTCTAAAAAGTATAATGTGGTATTTTTATGTATTAGAATTTTAAATTATGTTGGAAATTATGCTTCATATGTTTGAAGTTTCATGTAAATATGTATATATCCCTGTTTTTTAATAAAAAAAAAAAAAAAAAAAAAAATTTGGGATGCCCTTTTCTTTTTTTCCCCCAATAAAATACGAATATGTATTTTTTTTTAAAAATTCATTCTTTACAAAGTAATATATTTCAATTTTTTGGGTCCCAAATTTTTTTAAATTTTTTTTAATCATAACATTAATTATTTTGGGTGGGGGAACGGGGAAAAAGGAAGTGACTTTTTCAGTAAACAGTAGCTTACCCAACGTAACTAAACGTATTAACCAAGAGTTAGCCAACGTAACTAAACGCACTTGTAAACCGACAGTAGTTTAGTCAAGTAACTAAACGCTTTTGTATACACCGCGTAGCTTAGCCAACGTAATTAAACGCTACTTTTCACATACAGTAGCTTACCCAACGAAACAAACGCATTTATACACCAAGTGCTTAGCCAACGTAACTAAACGCTATTTTAACACCGTCAGTAGTTTACCCAACGTAACTAAACGCACTTGTATACACCGTACGTAGCACCCAAACTAACTAAACGTCTTGTATAAAAGTACAGTAGCACCCAACGAATAAACGCTACTTGAAACCCCGAAAAGAAGCCCCAACGTAACTAAACGCTACTTGTATACACCGTACAGTAGCTTAGCCAACGTAACAAAACGATACTTGATAAAAGTACAGCTTAGCCAAGACAAACGTTTTGTAACACCGTACAGAGCAAACGTTATAAACGCTACTTGTATAACCCCGTACGTAGCACCCCGTAACTAAACGCTACTTGTATACACCGTCGGGCTTACCCAACGTAATAAACGCTACTTGTTCACCGAAAGAGTTTAGCCAACGAACAAACGCCTTTTTCCCCGTACATGTTTACCCAAGAACTAAACGCTATTTGTAACACCACAGAGTTTAGCCAACGTTACTAAACGCTACTTGTATACACCGTCTTGTAAATCCCGATACGTTGTATATTAGCCAGGAAAAAATGTTTAAGGCAATTTTCTAAAAAAAAGTCTGAAAACCCCTTTTTTTAAAGACATGTAAAAGATAATACATATTTGGGTTTTTACAATTTTAACATTCTAGACATTTCTGGTATGTTTTAGTTTTAAATACTAGTAATAAACCACTTTGTAGCGATAAGAAGGATGAGTTTTTTTTTTATTTTTTTTAAAAAAAATTTCCATAATAAAAAAATTACAAAAACCCAAAAAACAAAACATAACACCCCCTGAACATGAGTCAACCTCACAAAACAACAACATACTGCAAAACTTTAACAGCACCCTTTTCAATCTTTTTGCAGAACAACCTGCTTGTACAAACACTGAAGAACATTCAAGATAACACAGGATTATGTAAAACATAATAACCTCCCTAGAAAAAAATTATTCCTAATAAGAACACAAACAATCAAAAACATAAAAAATTTAAAAAGTAAAAGGGTTAAAAGATTTTAACACTTTCTTACACTTATACCCCCCTACCAAAAACCTTAAAACCCAAACCCCCCCCCCCCTTACCCCCCCAAGACTAGGCTCAGTTTTATCCCCTAAAATATATAAAACCCCTTGCCCTTCAAAAACAAACGATAAAATTAAAATTTTATATTCAAAATGTAAAGCATTGTCCTTGTTTCTTGAAAAACGTTCAGCCATTTATCAATAACATGCAACAAGTTCCCCATCAATATGAAAATGGGTATGAACACGATAACATAAATATCCTAGAATTCTTAGTATTAAGTTTTCCCTTTATTAAATACAAGACCCGCCATACCCCAACCATAACATGTGTGACCCCAAACAGCATTAACAGATTTAAATAAAACCCCATCCAAACCCATCACAAAATTTTATTCCCTCTATATATTGAGGTATGAAAACTTTTGCCTGATATAATCATAACATATAGCAAGGTTTCACCCTAAATCAGTACCCCAAAATTAAAAAATCTTACAGGCGTGAACGTTACAGGGGCTAGAGGTGTCCCCCAAATATCCATAATACTTTTCCCCAATCCGTTACCTGCAATTTTATGTATGTGTATCCATCATACGTATAAAAATATAACATTGGTAGACAATTATCCATCAACCCACCCAGAAGCAGGGGGAAAACCCCCAAAGTTTTCCCCCTGACGAAAACCCCGAACCCCCCCGTCATTAGTCAGCACTAAAAAACACAAGACCACCCCCCCACCCCCCTTTCCCTACCATACCAAACCCCCGAGGAGACATGATAACGACAAAAAAATACTGCGGGAATCGACAAGGTAAAACGGGGGCAGGATTTTCCCAGGGGGGCCACAGAAAAAAGGGGGACAAAACTGGAAGCTGAAGACTCAGATGAGTCAAAGGAATGTTAGTAAGCTTTTCCCAGCCACAGAGGCCCAGGAAGGGAAAAGGTCTTGAAAAAGAATAGTGGAGGCGGGAAACCCAAACACATTTTTTAAGACGAGGTATGAAAAAGCTCATGGAGCAGGGAGAGAGCCCCAAGGTGTGGAAGGAAGAGGCGGGGCCAGGACCCGGGGTCTCGACCCCTGCAACCACAATTAGTGAGTACAATTAGGTGCCCACCTAACCTGTCAACCAACACACACACCCCCCCGACCCCCATCCCTCTACCCCTATCCCAAGCCCCAAAATTCCCCCAAAACCCTTTTACATCCAAACCCCCCCGACCTAACAACCAACCCATCGTCATCCCCTTTTAAAACCCTCGGGAAAACCCTGTTCCCCCACCTACGCCCATACAACTCCCGATTCCTACCATGAGTCCTATAAAACCCTCGCACCCAAACCCCGAATTCGAACCCTCCCCGACTCCTCATGCAAACCCCAGAAACATGTAAGAAATCTAACCAGATACATGACCCCGCCCTTTTGCACCCCCCCCTGAGACCCCCCCCAAACCAAAATCAACACTCTCAACAAAGACAGACCCCCACGCTCCTGACCACAGCACCAAACCACTCCCTTACATCTCCTAGTTCCTCACAAAAAGGACTGCATGGTATGCCGTGTCTAGTCATCCCCAACGGGTACAAAGCCCATCCCCCCACTAACCCCATTTTAAACAACTGTGCTTTCCAAAAGCCAGAATACCCTGCATAAATCTAAAACCCGTCCTCTATCCCAGAAGGGAGCTTTAAACCCCATGAAACCAGTACCACGTTGCTTTCCCAAACGTACATTGGGTACATCCCATACCCTGCACTACATCCGCCCCTTCCCTTCCCACCCTATCGGGGTCCCCTTTCACCTTTCCCCTTCCCCACAAACCCAAAAACCCCACCATTTTCCTCACCCCCCTAGAATATCCTTTCCTACCCACCAATCGCCTTATCTCCTCCATCACCCTTCCAACCTTTTGTCCCCTGTACCCCCCCCCTTTCTAAAAAACCCGTTAAAGAATATACTCACCAACCTCCACCCAGAGGGAAAAAACCCCAAAACCCCATACCCCAATTTCGGGGCATGACTACCCCCTTTCCCCAACCAATAAAAAATTCATCTCCTAGCCACCTTCCCATCAATACAAAAAAAAATGCCAAAAATTTTTTTATTCCACCATTGGCCATCCCCCCTGTCCCAACGTCCCCCCCCCACTCCCCTACCTCCAGAAACTTAGATTTTACCCAACCCCGCTTTCCCCCTTCCCTTTCCCAAAAATACCTTTTTCCCCCCACACAAAAAACCCCCCCCGGGTCCTACCATAAAGTGGTATCATCCCATCCCCCACAACCCCTGGTGGCCCCACTTATCCCCCCAATCTCCCCACCCCTACCTTAATTAACCATAAAAGGGATCCTGAAACATGCAAGAGGACCCCGACAAGGGCACCCCTACCCCCCCCTTTTCCCCCTCACAATCCTCCCAACCTCCCTTTAACTGCACCCCACCTACCCCCCCAAACCGTTTTGACCCCAGATTTCATCCCCAACCCCCCCCCCAAATTAAAAAAACATCATTCACCACAAGCCCTCTCCCAAGCCAGTCCTACGACCCCCCTTTCCTTTCCCCCCACAAAACCTTTTTATGCCTGTGCCATTCCGCTCCTGCCCGGGTAATCGACTGCCCCCCATCCACCAGTCTATCGAGCACCTTTTTATTCTATTCCCCAAAAATTTTTCAAAAATTTTATAATCGGGCAAAGCAAGGTAATGGTCATCCCCCTACCCACCCCCCATTTTAATATCCTTCAACTGTTCCCGTAACCTCCAACCTCCCCTGGACGCCCCCCCCCCCCCCTTTACATTCCCCCAACTGGCCCCATGTATCTTTGTATACCAAATCAGCCATCCCTCTTCCTCCCCCTGATAATTTTCCCCGTATTCCACCTTGCCCCAAGTCCACCATGTACTATAATAATAAAAAAATAATAATAATAATAATAAAATATTTTTTTTTGTTAAGTTACAAGTATACATAGGTATTGGTAGTTAAAATTATAAAACTTAATCAAGGGGACCCCGGGCATGCCAGGAAAGGGGGAGTTTTAGCTGCATTCACTAACTAATACTAAAAAAAATTATTGATTTATTCTAGTTGAATTTTTTTTAAAACAATATGTTGATGCTATACTAGTAAAATAACAATACTAGAGAGGAGGAGGAGGTGTGATTCGGGGAATCCCCCCGGGTTTTTACCAGTGGCGACCCGGCCGCCCCCTTGGGAGTGTCAGAGACCATGTCTCCCATGGGGGGGGTCCCGTTTCGGGGGACCACGGGCCCCGGCCTAGAACCCCCACCAGCACGGGCATGGGGGGAGATAGATGCTAGGCCCTTGGTCCCACCTTCCCCAACGGAAGGGCAGGCTTGAGCTGCAGATGGGAAGATCCAGCCTTGGCACCACCCCGCCCTAAAAATTTCGGTGAGCCCCCAAAACTAGAAAATTTTTTGAGTTTTTCTGTTATATATTTTTTTAAAAAAATATGATGATACTATACTATTAAAATACAATATAATGATAGAAATTGCAACAAGGTTAAGGGGGAAAAAAATAAAAACTGAGATTATTTAAAAAAATAAAGGGTTTGAAAGTTTGTTAAGTATGAGTATTTAGTATGGGTGGTAGGTGATTTTTTAGAATAGTTTGAATTGATTTTCCGACAAGGTTAACTTAATATTTACTGGTAATTCCAGATTCTCCCCCTTTTGTGCATAAAATTTTTACATTGGTTGGTATGGACCGGGGATGTCAAATAGGATCTGTGTCTTGTGTCGGGTCGTGGAACCTATTAAAATTGTTGGGGGAAATTTTGAGGGGGTTGATATTGCATGTAGAGTTTTAGTATGTGTAGGCACATGAATGGTATAATGTTTTTTACGGTGAGTATTTTTAAAATTTTGAATATAGGGGGAATTGTCAGAGGGGAATTTGTTATCATCCTGACTGGGCCTTTTGCTGGGGGATAGTGGTCTAAAGTGTTTAATGTTTTTGACCCCATGCACAGATTCCATAGGTAGATAAGGGGAGATAAGGAATGATATGTGCATTGAGAGCTGGGGGCACATAATACTTTTTTTGATAATATACCACTGTTTTTGAATTTTCTTGGGAAAATTTTTTGTATGTGTGTTTTGGGAAATTTTAAAACTACTGTAAGGGGTTCCTGGGGAAATTTTCCCCCTGGAGTCTTGGATGGGTGAACCATTGAGCGTTATGTTAGGGGAAAATTTGTGGCTTTTTTTTCCAAACTGAATAAAGTAGGCTTTTCAGTATTGAGATAATTTTTTTTCTTCATCCATGTTGATATTTTCTGTAATTCCATTAAAGTGTTGGCAGTATGACTGGTTTGGGTGGGGAAGAATATGTTGGCATCTACAAAAAAAAGGGTTTTAGAGTTGTGATGCTTTGGAGGTCGTTTATTAAAAGAGGAATAGGGGGCCCCCCGGGCACTTCCTTGGGGGGCCCATATAATTTTTGTGTGGAAGAGTTTCCATTTTTTACACTCTGGCTTCTTTTCAAAGTATTTTAAGTTAAGGGGGCCCCAATACCATAGTGTGTAATTTTTGGAATAAATCATGGTCGACTGTAAAATGCTTTGCGTGGGTTTTGAAATTCCCGGGGGGCCCTTTTTTTCCCAAGTGGGTGTATATTAATTTAAAATTTGTTATAGCATCGTTTGTGCCTTGTTAGTCCTGAATCCAAATTGACGGGGTTAGACATTTGTGAGACGGGGAAAAGATCTGCCAAAATTAATTTTTGAAGTTTTTAAAAACAGGGAAATTTAGATTGGTCTATAATTTTTCAAGTCAGTTTGGTCCCCCTTTTTGGATCGGAGGACCCATTTTGAGAATGGGGGGGAAGGGAAAAGATTCAATGGATTTTTAATAATGCCAATTGGTGACAGTACCGTGAAGTTTTTTGTACATAAAGGGGGGGGTTTATGTCTCCGCTTTGTTTTTAAGGGTGTTTTTAGAGCAGACTTCAATTGAGTTGGTAGGGTGGAATAGTGTATCTGGGTAGGTGTTGGTGAGGAGTCTGTTGAAGTGTTTAGTTGGTTTTTCCGATTCTTTTTATGGTGGGAAAAAACATTTAAACATTTTCTGTTTAGTTTGGGGGAGTAGGGCGTCTGTTTTTGATGATTTGATGGTATTGTTGTGGATATCTTTTTTTTCCCCCACCCCCCAGCCCTTTTCCCCCACGGCAAAAGACCCTTATGCCCAACCCTTTTAAAAATGGATATTTACCTTAATAAATAGGGGGCACCCAACCCCTTCCCACCAAGATCAACAAAAACCCGATGATCTGAAAACCCCCGTCTACACAACTAAATTTCCCCCCCCAAAACCCCAAAAATAAATCCCCTGCCCGAGCAAACCCCCCAAAGAACGTTTCCGACATCCCACCCCCAGCCTTGACATTCCACCCCAAAAGCCCCCCAAAGCCTCCAGAACCCCAGCTCCCATAGGTTCTACATCCTTCCCATGACACAACCCCAAACCCCCCAATGATCGTTACCAAGGGCAGCCCACGAAGGCATAAACTGCTCCTTCCGACAAAACCCCCTTCCGATTACCACCGCCGGATGACACCCCCAAAAAAAAACCTGACATCTCCCCCAAACCCCCCACCCGGGCTATCCTCCCCCCCCCCCACGCTTTTAAAAAAAGGGTGGGCGAAATATACCACGAACCCCACCCTTGACATTCTCTGAACTACCAGGACATCTCCAATCATTCAACCTCAACCCTACCAACCTAAAATTCGTCAGATCCATGGGAGGGCCCCCCCTCCCCCGACTCTGTGCACATTGATTCCCCAAATCATCCAGAACAACATTAGTCACCCACCTACACAAAAAACCTGTTTCCCAGGGCTACCCAAAGATTCTACACAGATCACCCAAAAGAGGGTCCTAATCATCCTCCCCCCTGATGGCCCATCCACTGGGTCCATCGCCCTCCACCCGGCTTCTGCTCACAGGTGACAATATACCACCTCCTCCATAGCCTGGCTTCCCCAGCCGCCCCCATCCCCTCCTCAACTCGCTTCCCCCCCTCCTGCCGCAATCCCAGACCAAAAACATGGCCTGATTTTGTGAGTCTTTCCTGCTGTCACAAGACGCCACTACGTGACCTGTACTTACACAGTCTACACGTCCTCAGTTTCCAGCATATGTAAATACACTTGGGGGAACATCTCCCGCATCACATATGAGGAATCTGTCTCTTTGTGACATTTTAATGGAGAATGAGCCTTCCGGGATACCGGCGAATACCCCGGGGCCACCACCCACTGTTAGGGCCCAGGTCCATATTGTTGAAATATTTCCCTCTGCCTCCATGCCTCAAAGGGGGCATTTCGAACTTTATCCATGAATAGGGGGCGGAAACGCCCCTCACCGAACCCCAAGCCAATTGATGACAACCTCTCTTGATAATCGTCCACTAGTTTTTCAAAACGCTGCCGGGGTTTAACCAAAATATTTCGCTGCTCCATTCAACGATATCCGTACACCACAGAGAGAACCCTAGTGTCTCGAGAATCAAGGGAGAAGCACATCGGTGTTGCTAGGGTATACAGCCCCTTGGGGCAGCTCTATACAAAAAGTATTGACTCTCCCCCAGCTCTCTGCCATCTTGTAGAAAATAAAGTTGCTCTGTTTAACAGAGCCCAGTACAGCACACCCTACCCCCCGAAGGCTGGGTCAACCCAAGTGATGAGTTGTGGTTGTTCATCAACTTGTTTCTGTCGTAGTCAGGGGGCCTCAGTTGTTACTTAAGCGTACCTTGTTCTGTGCCATCTGAAAGACTTATGTTTAGAGCAATTTGGCCCTGTGTTCTCCCTTACTGACAGTTTCGTGTCACTGTGTTCTCATACCTGGGTATACCTGGAGAGAGTTCCAGGGGTCAATGCCCCCGGTGGTCTGTGACCGGGCCTCATGTTTTTTTGGCCTGATTAACCAGGCTGTTACGCGGGCCCCACGCAGTCCGTACGAACCACAGCCTGGCTGGTCAGGTACCACTTTAGGTGCCGTCCAGTGCCTGCTTGAAGACAGCCGGGGGTTTGTTGGTAACCCCCCCTGATGTATGCTGGGAGGCAGTTGAACAGTCTTGGGCCCCTGACACTTATTGTGTTGTCTCTCAACGTGCTAGTGGCCCCCCCTGTTTTTCATTGGGGGATGTTACATCCCTGCCGAGTTTTTTGCTTTCGTGGGAGTGACTCGCGTGCTTTGGTACTAATCCCTTGAGAATTTTCCATGTGTATAAAATTTGATTCTCCCCCGGGGTTCTAGGGAGTACAGGTTTGGAACCAGCTTCCCAGTAATTGAGATAGTTTATCACAGTTATCGTGCCTTTAAAAGGTTCCTCCTTTTCAAGGTCAGCAATTTCACCTGCCTTGAAAGGTGCAGTTAGTGCACAATATTCCAGCCAAGATAGAACAAGGACCTGAAAAATGTCAACATGGGCTTAGCATCCCTGCTTTTGAAGGTTCTCATTATCCATCCAGTCATTTTTTTAGCAGATGCGATTGCTATGGTGTTATGGTCCTTGAAGGGGATCCTCTGAAATCACTCCCAGGTCTTTGACATTAGTTTTTTGCTCTATTGTGTGGTTGGGAATTTGTTTTTTACACGTGGGGTTTTTAAATTTTCCCCACGTTTTTATATCTGAGTTTAAAATTTCTCATCATTGAATTTCATATTGTTTTCTGCAGCCCATTTAAAGATTTGGTTGAGTCTGCTTGGGGTCTTGCAGTGTCTTCAACGGGGGACACTGCATGGGTTTGGTGCATCGAAAGGGGGGCTGTGGCTTATATCCCTGTCTTTTCCGATATGAGGATGAGGAACAGGATGGGGGCGAGTACTGTGCCTTGTGGAACAGAGCTTTTTTAATGCGCCTGACTTTATCTTTGACTACTACTCTTTGTGTTCTACGTTTGAAAATAGATCCATCTAAACTTTCCCGTTATTCCTTTATCACGCATTTTGTTTTTTTCAATTTTTTTTAAAACTTTTCAAAGTCTGTGTATATAACATCTGCATTCTGTTTGTCTTCTAGATCATCAGGACCTTTTCGAGGGTCAGATTTGGGGGGACAGGAGCGACCGCCAAAACCCCTGTGCCCTGGGGGAATTGAGGGATCGGAGTGGCGATCTTGCCTTAGAACCTTTTCAAAGATTTTTATGATAGGGACGTTAGGGTATTGGTCTGTATTTCTTTGCTATTGCACTGCCCCCTTTGGGGTGGGCTATGTCCGTTTTTTATAGGAATGCGAGACGGCCCCACGTTTGGGGGTTCTTTCAGTTCTTGATGAACCGGGTTCTATGAGTCTGGGCCTGGGCGGGTGCATGGGCATGTCATTTATTACCTTTTCGGGAAATCATTTGGGGTCAGGGGAACAGATAGGGTTTCTCTGCCAAGTTCTTTGGGACCCCATAAAAAAAACATTTGGTCTTGACTTTCAGTCTGGTTAGCGGCTCTCTAAAAACTGAGTCATACTGGACTTTAGTAACTCACTCATTTCCTTGTGTCATTTTTAGGACCCACCCATTTAAGTAGGGGCCAATACTGGGTGTTGTTCTCGACTTTGATCTGGCATAAAAAAAAAATACTTTTGGGGTTTTTTTCAATTTCATTTTTGGTTTTTGTTCTTCCCGCGTTTCTTGATTCCTTTAAGATTCCTTTAGTTTTAATTTGATGTTTGCTATTTCTCTGACCAGTGTCTCCCTACGTATTTCAGATATATTAGCCTCTTGTAGCCACTCCGTTATTCTTTGCCTTCGCCTGTATAGGGAGCGCCTCTCTCTTTCTAGTTTACATCTTCTCCTCCTTTTCCTTAAGGGAATTTTGCCTTGAGCAAACCTCAAGTGCCACAGAGTTAATTTGTTCTAGACATAGGTTAGGATCCGTGATGCTTAGGCTATCTTCCCAGTTTAAATCATTTAGGACTTGGTTTACTTGGTCCCACCCTATACTTTTGTTATTGAAGTTGAATTTGGAGAAAGCTCCCTCGTGACTGATCACATTTTGTTGATCTGGGGCTCCCCGCATACATGTCTGGACCTCTATTATGTTGTGATCTGAGTATATTGTTTTTGATATGATGACATTTTGTATCAAATCATCATTGATGGTGAAGATGAGGTCCAGCGTATTCTCTAATCATGTAGACTCTACTATTTGGTGCAGAGATTTAAAAGTTCATGTGTGTGCGAGTTTTCATCTGAGCTGCCTCCTGGTGTTATCTCTGCTGTCAGTTTCGTGTCACTGTGTTCTCACACCTACTGTCAGTTTCGTGTCACTGTGTTCTCACACCTACTGTCAGTTTCGTGTCACTGTATTCTCACACCTACTGTCAGTTTCGTATCACTGTATTCTCACACCTACTGTCAGTTTCGTGTCACTGTATTCTACACCTACTGTCAGTTTCGTATCACTGTATTCTCACACCTACTGTCAGTTTCGTGTCACTGTGTTCTCACACCTACTGTCAGTTTCGTATCACTGTATTCTCACACCTACTGTCAGTTTCGTGTCACTGTATTCTCACACCTACTGTCAGTTTCGTGTCACTGTATTCTCACACCTACTGTCAGTTTCATGTCACTGTGTTCTCACACCTACTGTCAGTTTCGTGTCACTGTGTTCTCACACCTACTGTCAGTTTGTGTCACTGTATTCTCACACCTACTGTCAGTTTCGTGTCACTGTATTCTCACCTACTGTCAGTTTCGTGTCACTGTATTCTCACACCCACTGTCACCTCG
>WNWK01054813.1:0-11444 GCA_009830355.1 Cherax destructor
CTCTCCTCACAACACGCTCACACTAGACGCTGAAACCACAAACTCACCTCTGACTTGCTGAAAGAGCCGTGATGAGCTGAACAACAGCAGAACATACTGGCAAGGCTGAGCACGTGACTGAAAAACAGCATGGGACGCTATGGCGTGAAGTCAGAGACGCCATTTCTCGGAGAATTCAACAAATTTCGGCCTGAATCCTGCTTGTACCTGTGTCTGGATGCTGAGATGACACGACATCAGGATAACTCGTTGAGAGACGGATGCTTCTTGTGTAGAGTGATGGAGTGAAGACAAACTTCATTCCTCTTCCTTCCCTCTCGGGCAAACACATCTGCTGCGAGGCACCACATCTGCTGCGAGGCACCGCTTCCACCATTTATAATGATATGATATTTGGCGTCGTTCTGCAGAACGGGGTACAAATGATAACATCTTCGGAGGCTTCTTACTTTATTTGTAATAAAGGGTGAGTACACAGGCTGTGTGTTAGTGGCCATGGCCCGGGTGGGCCATGCCTTGCGAGAGAGAGAGGAGTAGGCCTTGTTGTCTGAGTGAAGGCAGCTGCGTGAGGGAGATGCAGGGGTGGGCAGGCTGGAATGCCCACCGGCTTGCCCTCTGGCGGAAAATATGGGAACTAGCCATGTAGGCTTACATATGCTCAGCAGGCAGATAGCATGGCTGTCTATGCAGACAGCATAGCTGTCTATGCAGATAGCATGGCTGTCTATGCAGATAGCATGGCTGTCTATGCAGACAGCAAGGCTGTCTACAGGTATATCTCAGTGTATGTATACACTGAAAAGTGTCAGTATATACAGATATACACTAGTAGTGTTGCAGGTTTGATACACCCTCCATGTGTGAGTCAACACTAGTAGTGTTGCAGGCTTGATACACCCTCCATGTGTGAGTCAACACTAGTAGTGTTGCAGGCTTGATACACCCATGATTTGTGAGTCACAACACTAGTAGTGTTGCAGGCTTGATACACCCTCCATGTGTGAGTCAACACTAGTAGTGTTGCAGGCTTGATACACCCTCCATGTGTGAGTCAACACTAGTAGTGTTGCAGGCTTGATACACCCTCCATGTGTGAGTCAACACTAGTAGTGTTGCAGGCTTGATACACCCATGATTTGTGAGTCACAACACTAGTAGTGTTGCAGGCTTGATACACCCACCATGTGTGAGTCAACACTAGTAGTGTTGCAGGCTTGATACACCCACCATGTGTGAGTCAACACTAGTAGTGTTGCAGGCTTGATACACCCACCATGTGTGAGTCAACACTAGTAGTGTTGCAGGCTTGATACACCCACCATGTGTGAGTCAACACTAGTAGTGTTGCAGGCTTGATACACCCACCATGTGTCACAACACTAGTAGTGTTGCAGGCTTGATACACCCACCATGTGTCACAACACTAGTAGTGTTGCAGGCTTGATACACCCACCATGTGTCACAACACTAGTACCGTTGCAGGCTTGATACACCCACCATGTGTCACAACACTAGTAGTGTTGCAGGCTTGATACACCCACCATGTGTGAGTCAACACTAGTAGTGTTGCAGGCTTGATACACCCACCATGTGTCACAACACTAGTAGTGTTGCAGGCTTGATACACCCACCATGTGTCACAACACTAGTAGTGTTGCAGGCTTGATACACCCACCATGTGTCACAACACTAGTAGTGTTGCAGGCTTGATACACCCTCCACCGTTATAAATATTAAACTGGAATATTGGTATTAAGGAATATCTTTGATGAGGAATATCCTTGGCAGAAATACTGTTAAAAAATATTCTTATCTAGGAATATTCCCAGGAATCAGGAAGGTTCAAGTGAGAGAGTGAGTGAGTGAGAGAGAGAGAGAGAGAGAGAGAGAGAGAGAGAGAGAGAGAGAGAGAGAGAGACAGACACTGACAAAGACAGAAAGAGAGACAGTAAGAGAGAGACAGAGGTGGAGGGAAGGGAGGGAGGGGAATGCTTCCCCTCCTCCCCCCTCCCGACATTGATCGCTGAGCAGAGCTTGTTGAGTCAGATGATCCTAGTCTCACTTAAGGTAGCTTGGCTCATCCTCCCCTCCCTATAACCAGCGATAGTCTCCCCACCTCCCCCCTATAACCAGCGATAGTCTCCCCACCTCCCCTTATAACCAGCGATAGTCTCCCCACCTCCCTTATAACCAGCGATAGTCTCCCACCTCCCCTATAACCAGCGATAGTCTCCCACCTCCCCCCTATAACCAGCGATAGTCTCCCCACCTCCCACCTATAACCAGCGATAGTCTCCCCACCTCCTCCCTATAACCAGCGATAGTCTCCCCACCTCCTCCCTATAACCAGCGATAGTCTCCCCACCTCCCCCTATAACCAGCGATAGTCTCCCATCCTATAACCAGCGATAGTCTCCCCACCTCCTCCCTATAACCAGCGATAGTCTCCCACCTCCCACCTATAACCAGCGATAGCCTCCCACTTCTCCCCTATAACCAGCGATAGTCTCCCACCTCCTCCCTATAACCAGCGATATTCTCCCACCTCCCCTATAACCAGCGATAGTCTCCCACCTCCTCCCTATAACCAGTGATAGTCTCCCCACCTCCTCCCTATAACCAGCGATAGTCTCCCACCTCCCCCTATAACCAGCGATAGTCTCCCCACCTCCTCCCTATAACCAGCGATAGTCTCCCCACCTCCCTATAACCAGCGATAGTCTCCCCACCTCCCCCTATAACAAGCGACAGTCTCCCACCTCCCCTATAACCAGCGATAGTCTCCCACCTCCCCTATAACCAGCGAGTCACCCCACCTCCCCTATAACCAGCGATAGTCTCCCACCTCCTCCTTATAACCAGCGATAGTCTCCCACCTCCTTCCTATAACCAGCGATAGTCTCCCCACCTCCACCTATTAACAGCGCTAGTCTCCCACCTCCCCTATAATCAGCGACTCAGTCTCCCACCTCCTCCCTATAACCAGCGATAGTCTCCCCACCTCCCAGATGGTAGACTATCACCCACCCTGGCTGCTTACACCGCCATGGTAACACATCGTGGTAGTTAATAGTTTTACTATTAAAAATAGGCCTAGTGGTAGACCTAGCAATAGGTCTAGTGATAGACCTAGCAATAGGTCTAGTGATAGACCTAGCAATAGGCCTAGTGATAGACCTAGCAATAGGCCTAGTGATAGACCTAGCAATAGGCCTAGTGATAGACCTAGCAATAGGTCTAGTGATAGACCTAGCAATAGGCCTAGTGGTAGACCTAGCAATAGGTCTAGTGATAGACCTAGCAATAGGTCTAGTGATACACCTAGCAATAGGCCTAGTGATAGACCTAGCAATAGGCCTAGTGATAGACCTAGCAATAGGCCTAGTGATAGACCTAGCGATAGGAATAGTGATAGATTTAGCGATAGGTCTAGTGATAGACCTAGCAATAGGCCTAGTGATAGACCTAGCAATAGGCCTAGTGATAGACCTAGCAATAGGCCTAGTGATAGACCTAGCAATAGGTCTAGTGATATACCTAGCAATAGGTCTAGTGATAGACCTAGCAATAGGCCTAGTGATAGACCTAGCAATAGGCCTAGTGATAGACCTAGCAATAGGTCTAGTGATAGACCTAGCGACAGACCCAGCAACACACCTTGTGATAGACCTAGCAATAGGCCTAGTGATAGACCTAGCGATAGGCCTAATGATAGACCTAGCTGTAGACCTACTGATAGACCTAGCGAAAGACCCAACAACACACCTAATGATAGGCCTAGTGATAGACATAGCAATATAGAGAATACAAGGGAGAGTTTAATAGATTTTTTACTTATTACTTCAATCTCTCTCTCTCTCTCTCTACAAGTTATCTCTCTCTCTCTACAAGCTATCTCTCTCTCTCTCTCTACAAGCTATCTCTCTCTCTCTACAAGCTATCTCTCTCTCTCTACAAGCTATCTCTCTCTCTCTACAAGCTATCTCTCTCTCTCTATACAAGCTATCTCTCTCTCTCTCTCTCTACAAGCTCTGACAAAATCTTGTTTTGTCCATGTTACAACAATGACAAAAGCAACAATAACAAGAACAACATCAACAACAAAATTAACAGCATCAACAAAAGCAACAAGACCATCAACAACAGCATCAACAAAAGCAACAAGACCATCAACAACAGCATCAACAAAAGCAACAAGAACATAAATAACAACAGCAGCAACATCAAGAAAACCAACAACAGCATCAACCAGACCAACAACAAAAGCAGCAAGAACATCAACATTATCAACAAGAATGACAACAAAAGCAACAACAACTGTCTCTCCCTGGCAACAAAAGCCTTTCCTGCCCCTTAATCCACTACCAGTTTACAACAGACCGTCGCTGGCCCCCCCTGTTCGACCCCCAGGGCAATCATTCAGGCACTTACAATCCCTGATTCACCTTATCTACTGAACCAATCAGGTAACTGGAACTGTAGCTTCAGCATTCTGAGTGCCTCCTCTACCAGATTGTGTGATGAACCCGTAAGGGTGGGGGAATGAGGGGGGAGATTATGGATAAGAGGGGAGAGTATGGGTGATGGGTGAAGGGAGATATGGCAGTGATGGGTGACAAAATGGTGGTAGGGGCAATGTTGGTGAGTGTGTTGGAGATGAGCCAAGGATAGGGAAGATTGTGGGGGGTAAATGGGGTCACACACAGGGGGTAGCTGAGGGGAAGGGGTAGCCGAGGGGAAGGGGTAGCTAAGGGGAAGGGGTAGCCGAGGGGAAGGGGTAGCCGAGGGGAAGGGGTAGAGTAACTATATCTCCCTCACCCCAGGCTTACACTTACATCATGAGTTGGGTTCTTGGGAAGCGCCGTTATGGGAACTTAACAACATACAAGGAAAATCAGGTTGCGTTCTTAACCCCCTTCAAAAACAGACAAATTTCTTAATTCCTAAGATCCTTCATAAAGCTCCTCTAAACACTACAGTTTTTCGAAAAGATTAAAAAAGTGTATTTAAAAATCAATATTTTGAGCCTGCCTTCCTGCCTCAATATTTTGAGTTTTAAAAATGAGGTAATTGCCTTACAATGCTTCTTCTTGCATCCAACCAGGCCTACTAGGCCTCATTAAGTATACTGAGGGGCACATTAATATTCTGTGAGTGCTTTACTGTCACCTCTGTGAAGAACTATATCAGTGGTAAATAAATTATGGAACGGGTTGGGATTTAAAGCCCATGGTAAAGTGACTGCTATAACAGGCCAATGTACTAACAACTGTACCAGCTGGCTATAATAGGAGTCAGACAGTTATATCAGTGTGATTAGTGAGTGTGGAATGACTCCTGTGTGCAGGCTCCTCCAGGGAAGATTTAAGACATGCTGATAGTTTCTCACACTTCTTGATGATCATGGATTTCCATGGGTCTGGTCCGGGGTCACAGTTCAGGGAAGGGGGACTTACCATTAATGTTTTTTTTGAAGTCTAGTGCAACGCTGTATGACCCTAGAGGGTTTAGTGCTTCTTTTTGATTATAATAAATCAGTGCCTCAGCTGTTTGTGTACACACTTATCAGCTGGTCAGGCACAAGAGTACAAATATTCACTGATGTGTGAACGATTTTAACGTTCCTATTTTACAAAATATGTTCATTATATGCTAACATTCAATATTAATTATTACATAAACTTGGCAAAAGTTAAGTTAGTTTAGTCTGGGGTTGAATGTTCAGTGTACACAGACCAGTAAACCCTTCTATATACACACACTGAGAGGTGTCAGTGTGTATATACACAGATACATAAGAGGCACTGCTTTTGTTTACTGGGCTACTGAACACTGATACATGCTGGTCTCTTATTGTTCACTTGCTTCCTGTTCATCATCAGTGTATGAATCTCCCTCTTAATAATACTGAATCCCCCTCTTAATAATACTGAATCCCCCTCTTAATAATACTGAATCCCCCTCTTAATAATATTGAATCCCCCTCTTAATAATATTGAATCCCCTCTTAATAATACTGAATCTCCCTCTTAATAATACTGAATCCCCTCTTAATAATACTGAATCCCCCTCTTAATAATACTGAATCCCCCTCTTAATAATACTGAATCCCCTCTTAATAATACTGAATCCCCCTCTTAATAATACTGAATCCCCCTCTTAATAATATTGAATCCCCTCTTAATAATACTGAATCCCCCTCTTAATAATACTCAATCCCCCTCTTAATAATACTCAATCCCCTCATAATAATACTCAATCCCCTCATAATAATACTCAATCCCCTCATAATAATACTCAATCCTCCTCATAATAATACTCAATCCTCCTCATAATAATACTCAATCCCCTCATAATAATACTCAATCCCCTCATAATAATACTCAATCCCCTCATAATACAGTGGACCCTCAGTTAACGAATACCCCGGAAATCGTGCAATTATGTAAGTATAATTTTGTAAGTTCTTGTGGAAGTGTATTTTTGGGGGTCTGAAATAGACTAACCTACGTGAAATTTTTCCTTAAGGAGTAAATTCGTTCGGTAATGGCACTTGAGCAGACTTCAGGAGTGAAGTTTTACGAAACTCGGGGTCCACTGTAATACTCAATCCCCTCATAATAATACTCAATCCCCCTCATAATAATACTCAATCCCCCTCATAATAATACTCAATCCCCCTCATAATAATACTCACTCCCCTCATAATAATAATAAATCCCCCTCATAATAATACTCAATCCCCCTCATAATAATACTCAATCCCCCCCTCATAATAATACTCAATCCCCCCTCATAATAATACTCAATCCACCTCTTAATAATACTCAATCCATCTCTTAATAATACTCAATCCACCTCTTAATAATACTCAATCCACCTCTTAATAATACTCAATCCACCTCTTAATAATACTGAACTCCCCTCTTAATAATACTCAATCCACCTCTTAATAATACTCAATCCACCTCTTAATAATACTCAATCCACCTCTTAATAATACTCAATCCACCTCTTAATAATACTGAACTCCCCTCTTAATAATACTGAACTCCCCTCTTAATAATACTGAACTCCCCTCTTAATAATACTGAACTCCCCTCTTAATAATACTGAACTCCCCTCTTAATAATACTGAACTCCTCTGTCCATAATGGTCCAATTCTACAGGCATTTCTCAACATGGATTTTGCCTCTGTATAGATTTACACACACACACACACACACACTTACGTGTATAGTGTGCAAAGTCTTGGAGAAAATCATCAGGAAAAGAATGGTTGAGTATCTGGAGCAGAACAGGATAATCGACGCCAGGCAGCACGGATTCAGGGAAGGCAAATCCTGTGTAACAAACCTCCTGGAGTTCTATGATAAAGTAACAGAGGTAAGGCAAGAGAGAGAAGGGTGGGTTGACTGCATTTTCCTGGACTGCAGGAAGATTTCGACACAGTTCCTCATATGAGACTAGGAAAGAAGTTGAAAGACCAAGCGTGTATAACAGGAAGGGCACTGGAATGGATCAGGGAATACCTCACAGGGAGGCAACAACGGGTCATAGTGCATGATGAGGTATCACAGTGGGCGCCGGTGACGAGCGGTGTACCGCAGGGGTCAGTCCTAGGACCAGTGCTATTCTTGGCATATGTGAATGACATGACGGATGGGATAGACTCAGAAGTGTCTCTGTTCGCAGATAATGTGAAATTAATGAGGAGAATCACATCAGATGAAGACCAAGCAGGACTTCAAAGAGACCTGGACAA
The DNA here is from genome assembly GCA_009830355.1 of Cherax destructor. NCBI lineage: Eukaryota > Metazoa > Arthropoda > Malacostraca > Decapoda > Parastacidae > Cherax > Cherax destructor. The sequence continues at coordinate 7,767 of WNWK01054813.1, forward strand.
GCTTGACATCTGGTCTAGCAACTGGCTTCTCGAATTTAACCCCACCAAATGCAAAGTCATGAAGATCGGAGAAGGGCAAAGAAGACCGCTGACAGAGTACAGGCTAGGTGGACAAAGGCTACAAACCTCATCAAAGGAGAAAGACCTTGGGGTGAGTATAACGACAAGCACATCTCCGGAAACACACATTAACCAGATAACCGCGGCAGCATATGGGCAACTGGCAAACCTAAGATTAGCGTTCCGTTATCTTAACAAGGAATCGTTCAAGACACTGTACACCGTGTACATCAGGCCCATACTAGAGTATGCAGCACCAGTCTGGAACCCACACCTGGTCAAGCACGTCAGGAAATTAGAGAAAGTACAAAGGTTTGCGACAAGGCTAGTTCCACAACTCGAGGGACTGCCCTATGAGGAAAGGTTGAGGGAAATAGGACTAACAACACTGGAGGACAGAAGGGTTAGAGCAGACATGATAACGACATACAAAATACTGCGGGGAATCGACAAGGTAGATAGTGACAGGATGTTCCAGAGAGGGAACACAGAAACAAGGGGACACAGCTGGAAGCTGAAGACTCAGATGAGTCAAAGGGATGTAAGGAAGCATTTCTTCAGCCATAGAGTAGTTAGGAAGTGGAATAGTCTAGCGAACGATATAGTGGAGGCGGGAACCATACATAGTTTTAAGACAAGGTATGATAAAGCTCATGGAGCAGGGAGAGCAGAGACCCAGTAGCGGACAGCGAAGAGGCGGGGCCAGGAGCTGAGTCTCGACCCCTGCAACCACAATTAGGCGAGTACACGCGCACGCACGCATATCGTGCTGATGAAGCCGAACAGGTGAGTTAGGCCTATTCAGCAAAGGTATTCTATGCCAAATTAGTAGAAAAAAATTATTTTTGCCATAAATCAGAGGAAGTCAATATGAAGATAAAAAAAATTATATGTCATTGATTTGAAGTATTATTAAACTGACCTATGCTATTACACACAGCAGAATTTAGCTAAAAAATATCTCGCTAGTTTAAGTTAGGTTAGGTCAGGTTTCTAAGTTAGTTTTGGTCTAAAAATAAATCATTTTATATCACTGTCAATGAAAAAAATGATAAATCTTAAGATTTTTTTTTTTTTGTAAAGACCAATTTTTAAGGGATTTAAGCTTATTCAGTACATTATATATGTCGTGCCGAATAAGGCAAGCAAACATTTGTGTATGAAATAATTTAGCAAAAATCATTCTGAACCTAATATATTTCATGTCCCGCATAAGGTGTAATGTAGATGGATCGCTAGCACACACAGCTTGCACACTGAGGTCAGGGGATCAATCCCCGGTAGGGCTGGAAACATTAGGGCATTACCTTTTAAAACCTGCTGTCACTATTCACCTAGCAGTAAGTAGGTACCTGGGTGTTAGTGGACTGGTGTGGGTGGCATCCTGGGTGTTAGTGGACTGGTGTGGGTGGCATCGTAGGTGTTAGTGGACTGGTGTGGGTGGCATCCTGGGTGTTAGTGGACTGGTGTGGGTTGCATCCTGGGTGTTAGTGGACTGGTGTGGGTGGCATCCTGGGTGTTAGTGGACTGGTGTGGGTGGCATCCTGGGTGTTAGTGGACTGGAGTGAGTGGCATCCTGGGTGTTAGTGGACTGGTGTGGGTGGCATCCTGGGTGTTAGTGGACTGGTGTGGGTGGCATTCTGGGTGTTAGTGGACTGGTGTGGGTGGCATCCTGGGTGTTAGTAGACTGGTGTGGGTGGTATCCTGGGTGTTAGTAGACTGGTGTGGGTGACATCCTGGTGTTAGTGGACTGGTGTGGGTGGCATCCTGGGTATTAGTGGACTGGTGTGGGTCACATCCTGGGGACAAAACTAACCTAATTTGCGGGAAATGCTCAGCATAACAAGGGGCTTTCTATATAGTAGTATGTCACTGATGTCAGGTATGGTCTGTATACCTTGTACATGTACTAGTAGTATATAAAGATATTATTATAATATACTGTATATATACAGTGGACCCTCGGTTTTCATTGAAAATTCTTTCCAGAATGCTGTTTGAGTGCCGTTACCGAATGAATTTGTTCCCATAAGGACAAATGTAAATTAGATTAGTCATTTCAGACCCCCAAAAATACACTTACAAAAGCATTTACGAAAATACACTTACATAATTGTTCGAGTTTGGAGGTGAACGAAAACCGAGGGTCCACTGTATATACATATACATCCTCTCCTCACTTAACGACAGTTCCATTCTTAAGACCACATCGTTAACTACTTTGTCGCTGAGGAGCATACTATAATGGTAGTGGGTTTGTGTCAACCATCTTTGATATTGTTTTAATGTCACCTTTGCACAATTTATACCATTTCTGGTATATTTTTAAATGTTTGTACAGTAGTGTACAGTGGACCCCCGCCTAACGAGCACCCAGAAATCGTACAATTATGTAAGTATAATATTGTAAGTGCTTGTGGAAGTGTATTTTTGGGGGTCTGAAATAGACTAACATACGTGACATTATTTCTTAAATAAGTAAATTCGTTCGGTAATGGCACTTGAGCAGGCTTCTGGAATGAAGTTTGCTCGTTAGGCGGGGGTCCACTGTACTGTATATTGTAATAAACAGAATAGAGGAAATCAGCTCTAATATACATTATTTAGGTCAGAGAGCCCATCGTAAATCCAAGGCATCGGTAAACGTATACGTTGCTAAGTGAGGAGAGGCTGTATATATATATACATACAGTGAACCCTCGTTTTTCGTAATTAATCCGTTCCAAAGTGTGACTAATGGCAAAATTGATGATTTCTCGAATCCATTTTCCCCATAAGAAATAATGTAAATCCAATTCTAATATTAATAAATTTTACTTTTGTACACTTTTATACACTTTAGCACTTATTTCTCCTTTAATAGTTAACTTTGATTTTCATTATATTGCCTTTAATAAATTCTATAATCATAACTAGTGCAATACTGAATCTTAATATTTGTTCCATTATAACTTACTACTAATCATAGTAATTTTCCAACCAGTTCTATTAGCTAGTTAAATAATAAATCAATTACACTGCAAAGATATATCCTAAACCTCTGTGACTTCTGTTCAAGTGTGTTAATCCAATAGCTAGTAAAATCAATTGATCAGATATCATATCTTTAAGTTTAGCATTATTCATTGTTCTTAAGTCTTTTTAGAATCACACTCAAATATAAACTTTTGTTTAATTAATTAACTAACTCAGGTGCTATAGTTTTAGATTCTTATTAGCTGTAAATTGACTACCTTAGCTCATTTTTTCATTTTTGTAAACATATCCAACGTACTAACTCACGTGCCAAGAAATCCTTTTGCATTGTCCTATTCTTAGGTCTACTTGCGTTGTTCTATTTTTAAGTTTAATTATAGAATCACACTAAATCTTATGATTCCAAACATTGATCCTGATACCAACCTTCTATTAAATGATTTACATGAACCTAACAACAACTGTCATTACTACACAGCAGAACAGGCTAAAACACTACTCAAATCCAACAATAACATAACTATCTTTAACTACAATGTCAGATCTTTAAGCAAACATTTTGATGACCTCACTGCATTATTAAACTCACTACAGGCCAGTATGTCCATCATTGCTCTCACTGAAACCTGGTTAAAGCCTCAT
>WNWK01054814.1:0-11444 GCA_009830355.1 Cherax destructor
AATGGAGGAACACTGCAAAAGGCCTCTGGCCTATAAAGGCACTACCAAAATTTCTCCCATACTCACGACACTTAATCAAACCCAGCCCCTCCCTATAATATTTGTCCAACCTTTTAAAGCCACCCGGTCCTAGCCTCTATCACCCTACTCGGATGATTGTTAAACGCATCTACAACTCTGTTCAAAAAACCAGTACTTGCCTATGTCCTTTCTAAATCTAAATTTATCCAATTTAAATGTTATTTCTGGTATTTACTTGGTTCGATATCCTCAGTATTTTATTAATATCTCCTTTGTTTATGCCCATCATCCACTTGTACACCTCGATGATATCTCCCTCATTCTACGTCTCCCAGAGAGTGGAGATTCAACGCTCTATCTTCATAGGGGAGATTTCTTATACTGTAAATCTTTTTAGTCATTCTTCTCTGTATGTTCTCCAACGAATCTATATCCTTTCCTGTAGTAAGAAGACCAAAACTGAGCTGCATAATCCAAATGAGGTCTCACTAGTGATGTATAGAGCTGTAAAATAACTTTGGACTTCTGTTGCTTATACTTCTTGAAATAAATCCTAGAATCTGTTAGCCTTATTCACACTTAGGCATTTGTCTTTTTTTTTTTTTTGTTTTTTTTTTATTGGTTTTAAACAGGATTACAAAAAAATTCCATAAATAACAGTGACCGCAATCACTAATGCAAATAATTACAAAAATTTAATACAAAACATACTAATCAATCTCCATTCAAACAATTTAAGAACAATAAAGTCCCTATCCGCCAACCACTATGTGCATACAATTATATGCACCAATTTCATTTAACAGAATCATTATCAACAAACTACATGTGACCTAATACATCAGGATGAATGTACAAATAGAATACAGAAATCATAAATCACCACTGTAGCCTGACCCGTGTACCACATATCTGTCCGCTCCAATATGATAAGAGCTCCAAGCCATTACCACTCCACATCCACTGGTACAGTAATGTCGTACACCAAACAATAATTTTTCACAAATTACTATAGTATTCCACACACAGGACAATATATATTATACTCAACATAAATAATGACCCAGTATACCCACTTTACAAAGAACTTGATACCCATGTACCACCTGACCTTTTTCATTGTTTAACACAGTTCCACTTCACATGATAATTCAAAACTTTTCCATCTCCGGGACAACGAAGAAAAATATACAAAAGTGGCCAAATTATTTGATAAAACCAAACATGTTACGTCCTTAACATCACCAAGTCTTGAATTTTGCCAGAAGTCCACAGACCCCTCAACCAGGTTTCAGTACCCAGTCATACACAAACTTAATTAATAAACTCAACAAATCCCTACAGTAATCTAAATCCTTTCCCCACCATTCCTCACTCCCTTCAACGCCCCCACCCCACCCTTCCTTTCCCCCAAGCCCCCTCTCCTCACCAAGCACCGTCTCACATACAAAACACCAGTCTCCCCCAAACCAAATTAAACCCAAAACCACCCTCCCTTACCTCGTTCCTAACAATTTCTTCCTCAACCAATTCCTCCCATACGCCCAGATATACTTGAATACTTCTACGCCAGCTCTTTTCACATCCACCTGCAACAGTGGGTACACGCCAGCAACATACCAAATCCACTGTAGACCAATGTGTTGACAGAAATACCCTCTGTCGAAAGTGAGATCACTGACCATGCAGACATACACAACCAGCCTCTTGCACCACTTCGACCTGGAATTCATCTCTCGTCTGATTCCATCCCTCTGTATACAATTCCACAGATAGTGATGCTTATCCACCACGAACCACCCATACCCTGACCCAAGTCCCCCCCAGGATCCTACCCAAATTTTCGACTTCTCACCATTCACGCCATCCTCAGTGGCTTCAAAAGTCTGTAAACCCCTTTCCGAACCGTCTCAAAACCAACCACATTCCCAAATAGCACCAAGCATCAACATAACCCACCGCCGCCCCCTCCCTGTTACCCCACTGTCCACTAATCTTGCACGCATGAAAGAGAATCTGCGACAGGGGACAACCCTGTCGCAGACCCTCATCCATCTCCACTACCCCTGCCATTCACCTGTATTCTAACGAAGCATTACATATAATGCCCGAACCCAATCCACTACCTCCTCCCCGAAACCCTGTCTCTCATCACCTCAAAAACACTCACGTTCCACACTGTCATACGCCCTTTCCAGTCCAAAGCTAAGATGTCCCCCTACCACTATCTAAAAAACCCTTAATCCTTCTCATGTCCCTTAGCACCCTCTACCGGGACCCCCCTGCCCCCTGCAATCACCTTTCAAGCACTCCTTTTCAATCTATTTCCAATATTTTTGCAAAGATCTTATAGTCTGATTCATGAGCATCAGTGGCCTGTAATTACTCAACATATTACCTACCTTTCCTTTTTCACCAAGACCATTACACCCATCCCATCCCTTTCCCCATCCTCCTATCCCTCTCATCTGATTCATCACTTCCACCACACAACCTCTCATACTATCCCAGTGTTCCCTATAAACCATTTGCCAACCCATCTATTCCAGGAGCTTTGCCTTTACTAAGCCCACTCACTGCCTCCCATACCTCCTCTTCGCTGATTACCCCCATACCCTCCCTATCCCCTCTTACCTCCCCACAATCCCTCTGTAAGAATATTACAAGCCTTCCCAACTCCACATCCACACTACTCAGGTACCTCTGAAACCACTTGTCCACGTACACCCCTATCGCTCTGTTCCCTCAATATTCATTCCCGCTCATAACCATCTGCACTCCCTCTACTTCCACATATTCCATTGTCCTTCTCTCCTACGCACTCTACATTGACCTAACACATATTTTGAGGGGTTCATCCCCACAAAACATCATCTATACCCGCCTTCATCCTACATGCCCCAAATCTCTCATTCTGTATTTATATCAACCTATTCTTTTACCCTAATCTCCCCATAACTGCATATCCTCTTACATAAAAACCTGTAGCAGGCCTTCTAAATATCGTTGCATCCATATCGCCATTCCGCCTCCTCCTTTCCCAATCTCTGATAAAACATATGTATGTGTGGTTTTCCCACCGACACCCACCAACCCACCAAATCTTCCTCCGACGCCCTCGTTCCCATAACCTACCCCACCATCCCGCAAACTCAACCCTTTTATCCTCGCCCGATAACAACCTAACATTCAATTTCCAATATCCCCTATACCACTTAGCTACTCCTGACCAATCTACCTCAGCCAACACCCCCTGTGATCAGAAAAACCCACATCCAAATAACTAATCCTACCCACCACAACAGACCCAGAAACATAAATCCTATCTAACCAGCCCCATAACCCCTCCCTAACAAAAGTATGCTCCCGGAACCCCCTACCTAACTACATCCCTCAACCCCGCACTTCTAATAAATCCTCAGTTCAACCAACACACACCTCCCTAGGCTCAACATCCCTCTCCGAATTATGCAGTTAAAACCCCAACTATCGACACCCCAGGTAAACCCCTGAAAGCATATATCATTACATCCCTTACAAATTCCACCTTCACCTTCCTTGAATGTTCTGCTGGATGTATACACCCATGAAACATACCCGACTCCACCCCACTTCCCTCACCCTTACTATCCGACCCCACACTCTTCCCAAGCATATAATTTAAAAGGGCTAGAGTCTCAGACCTACCGCCACCCCACCCTTTAATTTCCCGATGAACCAGCATACACCTTATATCCCTTCAACTGCAACTCGCTTCCCACACCGAAAATTATGTTCTGTAAAAAGACTACATTCACCATACCTCCTCAATGTGCATTCTACCCATGCCCTTTTAATTTCCTCCCGCAGACCATTTACATTTAATGTTAGACACTTGAAAACAATTGAAGGGTTTGCCCTTAGGCAGGTGGAGGCTGCAGACCGCCTTCCCTTTACCTCCTGTTTTACTCAACTGCCTCCCACCCTTGACCTTTTCTCTATCATGCAAAACTCCCAGGTCCTTTCTCGCCACCTCCACCATCGACATTTTACCTGTCCTCTGTGCTGGGGTCAATACATCTTCACTATCAGTCACTGTGCCCGACCGCTTCCTCGATCCAGGCACCGCTTCCATACTATCATCCCTCTCTCGCTCTCTTGCCGATGCACCTCAACCGATACATGCTTCTGACTAAAGACTGCTGCTAACACTGCTACTCACCAACTCATCCACCACACTCACTGCCGCATCCAAACCTTCACATGCCTCCACACTAAGTACTGGCAACGGATCGTCCAATATCTCCCGTAATACCTCCTCCAAAGGCGAATCCTCGCCGTTGCCTGGGTGCATCTCGCCACCAGCAGCAGCCTCCTGTACAGACACCTGCGATCCATCAACAATCTCGCTCCATAATCTGGTTCCGGCCTCCTTAGCGTCCACCGGATCCTGCACAACCTCGTGCGTCCTTACTTCCAAGTCTCGTCGTCCAGTATCCACCTCGTTGTCCCGTCCCTCCGCATGCAGTCAGCAGCACATGCTCGTATGCCCTGCACAACCTGCAGGTCCTTCGCTGTCCCATGTACGTCACGATAGCTGAGTCCTAAATTCTGGCAGTAGATGTAAGATGGAATCGGCTCGCGTAATGTCATTTTCAGTGAGTATGTCCCTCAAAAATGCCCACCATCGGACCTTCGCTCCACTTCCCGGGCATGGCAGCATGCACAATGCCGTAAGCTCCAAATACTTGGCTAATGTCCACTGAGTCTGATTCAAACGGCACATTCTTAAACCTAATCCAAGTGTAAGTATGCGACACGTCTTTCAGTCGTACTTGTAGGCCAGAATGTACCGTATAGACTCTGTCTTGATGGCGGTCGACAGTCCTTTCGTACACCTCAGCCGTTAAGAGTTTTACAAAGACTCTATTAACGCCATTGAGCGCCACGCCATACAAATCTGCAGTCTCCAAACCATAGACGTCTCTTAATATGTTTGGCAGAACTGTAGCTCCAGTAGCCGGTTGCAAAGCCCCAATCACCATATCTATACAGACTGTGTTAATCCTGCGTCTGCTCGCCGTCGCCATGTTTACAGAAAATGAAGTTGTCGTTGATCACCGCTAGGTGGCAGCCCAGGGAACAGCACACCCGCACCCGTCAAGAGCTGGGTGGCCAATGATTGTCTTGGTTTTAGATTCCTGCTTACCATGACTCCCAAGTCTTTTTCACATTCTGTATGATCAAGCTCTACTTCACCTAGTTTATAAATTCGAGGGATATTTTCATTACCAAGGACTAGCACCTTACACTTGTCCACATTGAACTTCATCTGCCACTTTTCAGACCAAGACATTAATTTGTCCAAATCCTCCTGGAGTTCACTGGTATCCTCCTCAGAATGAATTATACGGCCTATCTTTGTATCATCAGCAAATTTACTCATGTCACTTGCAATTCCTTCATCAAGGTCATTTATGTAAATTATGAACAACAATGGGCCTAAACTGGTCCTTGTGGAACGCCACTAGTGACTAATCCCCATTCAGATTTGACCCCATTAATGGAAACTCTCTGCTTTCTATTGGTAAGCCATGCCTCTATCCATGCTAGAACTTTACCTCCTATACCATGAGCTGCCACCTTTCTTAAGAGTTCCTTGTGAGGTACTCTATCGAAGGCCTTACTGAAATCTAAGTAAACTATATCATATTCTTATCACTGTCTACTGCCTCAAATGTTTTATTGAAAATAATCAAAATTTGTCAGGCAGGAACGACCTTCGTGAACCCATGCTGAGATTCATTAATCAAATTATGTTCTTCAAGGTGACTTCTAATAATATCAGCTATAATTGATTCTAATAATTTGCCTACTATAAGACGTGAGGCTTATTGGACGGTAATTTGATGGAATTGACTTATCCCCTGATTTGAATATAGGAACTACATTAGCTATCTTCCACATCTCTGGCACAACACCAGTTAGGATGGACGTATTAAACACATTCGTTAATGGCTGAGTAAGTTCAATCTTGCATTCTTTAAGGTAACCTGGAAAACAACTCGTCGGGTCCCGGGGACTTATTTTTGCTTCAGTTTATCTATCTGTTTGATAACCATGTCCCTCGTGACAGTAATATTAGTTAATTTGAATTCTTCAGGAACTGAATAATTGTTAATTTCTGGAATCTCATTTACGTCTTCTTGTGTAAAGACTGACAAAAATCATTAAATAGAGAACACATTTCCGTTCGTTATCCGTCAGCTGTCCATTCCAATTTTCAGAGGTCCTACCTTTTCCTCACCTTCGTCCTATACATTTGAAAGAACCCTTTGGATTAGTCTTTGATTCATTAGCAACCTTAATCTCATAGTCACGTTTAGCCTTTCTAATCCCCTTTTTTACTTCTCTTTTCAATTGAACAATAAGGTTAACATCTCCTCTTTTGATGCGCCTATAAATTCCTCTTTTCTTCCCTAATAGATGTTTTAGCCTCCTGTTAATCCATTTGGGATCGTTATTATTTGACCTAAATTCTCTCTGGGGAATAAACATACTCTGTGCACGTTGTTCATTATTAAGAAAAATATCATAAACGCAGATCCCATCGTAATCGTTAGCTAGATTACCCCAGTCGAGATTAGACAGGTGTTCCCTAAGTCCAATATAATCGGCAGAACGAAAATCAGGAACTTTTACCGTATTATCCCTATTCTCGTATTCCCAGGTAATATTAAAAGTAATGGATTTGTGATCACTAGCTCCAAGCTCTTCAGTGATCTCCAGATTATTTACAAGGGTTTCTTTATTTAACAAGACTAGGTCGAGCAAATTATTACCTCTGGTAGGCTCCGTCACACACTGCTTCAGAAAACAGTCCTGAACTACTTCCATAAAGTCACTGGACTCTAGATTACCGGTCAAAGAGGTCCAGTCAATTTGACTAAAGTTAAAATCCCCTTCTATCACTACGTTATTGTGTCAAGAAGCCCTAACAATTTCGTCCAAAAGAAGTCTCCCTCTATCATGATCCAAGCCTGGAGGTCGGTATATTACACCTAGAATCAGTTTTTCTTGACCTTCTAGAAACTCTACCCGAACAGATTCTGTTAATGATCCATCTATTTTTATGCCTGTTTTTATGCAGCAATTTATATTTTCTCGTACATATAATGCAACTCCACCCCCCTTTCCCATTATATCTATCTACATGGAACAACTTAAACCCCTGAATATGACACTCAGCAATCATATCCCGACTCTTGGTATTATACCATGTTTCAGTTATTGCAATGACATCAAAGTTCCCAGCACATGCTACCAAAAGTAATTCGTTAATTTTATTTCTGGCGCTTCGACAGTTAGTATAAAATACATTGATATGTATCTTCTTTTGAACCTTTTTCAGCTTTTGTTTTACACAATTTATGTTACTATCATTACCCTGTGTTACTCGATTACTGTTATTGTTAAGATTTATGATATCAAAGCCTGAATCAATATTTTGGCCCTCATTATTTACCATTCCTAAACCCATACCTCTAACTAATCCTAGTTTAAAGCCCTAACAACATCCTCAACTGAGCTAGCGAGAAATCCTACACCTTACCTGGATAAGTGAACCCCATCCCTGGCATACATGTCATTTCGGCCATAGAAGTGGTCCCAGTTGTCAATGAATGGGACTGCATTATCCTTACAGTGTTTGTCCAGCCAGCAATTTATACCAATCGCTCTGGACAGCCATTCATTTCCAACACCCTTCTTGGCAAATGCCACATATAACAGGGCGCCCCCTTCTTTCCTAATTATGTCTATTGCTGTCCTGTACCTACTAACTAAATCCTCACTTCTACGCTTGCCTACATCATTGCCTCCAGCACTGAGGCAGATAATAGGATTGATCCCATTACCGTTCATGATGTTGTCAAGCCGGCTAACAATATCCTCCATCCCAGCCCCAGGAAAGCAAACCCTCTGTCTCCTACTCCTATCCTTCAAGCAGAATGCCCTATCCATATACCTAACCTGGCTATCCCAACAATAACAATGTTTTTACCTTCCTTGGTGTCGTTCGTCGTGACGTTCCCAGTAGTCGACTCACATTGATCGGGTATCACGGAGAAGGCATTCGATGTTTCCACAGCAGTCTCTTTCTTCTTCATCGTTTCTAACTCTCCATTCGTTTTCTTGATCTTCAACTTCGTTCCATAAAGTCCGGCCACTGCCCAGGTTCCCTTCTTGACCTGAGGACTCACAACAGGAGGACTACTACGAATCCTCTTGTTTTCCTCCGTCAATCGCCGAATCTCAAGCTTGCTACCCTCAATTCCTCCTTAAGTTGCTGGTAAAGTTGCTCAATGGACGGCATCTTGGTTCACTTACAGAGACAAAGTGGTTCAGTCCACAGAGAACCCTAGACACGTCCTCCTAACCCTAGACACGTCCTCGTCTCACATCCAACCATTCTAACTAGTAGAAGTTGTCCAAGGTGTTGTCTCTTCAGTACCAATATACCATTGTGTTGCAGTGTCTGTCAGAGTGAACATTAAAATGGTATAAAGTACCAACAGGTTGTTAGGCACGAAACACATGCAACAGTTAGGTACCTTTATTTCGAAATGTTTCGCCTACTGTGTAGGCGAAACATTTCAAATGAAGATACCTAACTGTTGCATGTGTCTTACCTAACAACCTGTCGGTAGTTTATACCATTTTAATATTTACAAGTCATGGTACGTGACGAGGTGTCAGAGTTGGCGCCTGTGACTAGCGGGTTTCCACAAGGGTCAGTCCTAGGACCTGTACTGTTTTTGGTATATGTGAACGACATGACGGAAGGGATAGACTCAGAAGTGTCCCTGTTTGCAGATGATCTGAAGTTGAGGAGAATTAAATCGAATTACGATCAGGCAGGACTACAGAGAGACCTGGACAGGCTAGAAACTTGGTCCAGCAACTGGCTCTTCGAATTTAACCCCTACAGATGCAAAGTCATGAAGATCGGGGAAGGGCATAGACCGCTGACAGGCTAGGTGGCCAAAGACTGCAAACCTCACTCAAGGAAAAGGATCTTGGGGTGAGTATAATACCGAGCACATCTCCTGAAGCACACATCAACCAGATAACTGCTGCAGTATATGGACGCCTGGCAAACCTGAGAATAGCGCTCTGATACCTCAGTAAGGAATCGTTCAAGACTCTGTACAGCATGTACGTCAGGCCTATACTGGAGTATGCAGCACCAGTTTGTAACTCACACCTGGTTAAGCACGTCAAGAAATTACAAAGTGCAATGGTTTCCAACAAGACTAGTTCCAGGGTTAAGGAAATCTGCTTGACGACACTGGACAGGAGGGTTAGGGAAGACATGATAACGACATATAAAATACTGCGAGGAATAGACAAGGTGGACAGAGACAGGATGTTCCAGAGATGGGACACAGAAACAAGGGGTCACAATTGGAAGTTCAAGACTCATCTGAGTCAGAGAGATGTTAGGAACTATTTCTTCAGTCATAGAGTTGTCAGGCAGTGGAACAGTCTAGCTGTGAGGGAAAAGTTCATTGATAAGTGTAGTGAAAGTATGAATGAAATTAAGACACATGTGCAACATGTGGGTATCTTTGTAGTAGACGTTTCGCCATCCAGTGGCTTTATCAATAGAAAATTCTAGGACATAATATGAAGAGAGTAGAACTATATACAAAAGATGAGGTAATCAGTCCCTCGGCCCTGGAGTTGGTGTGTTCAGCACCGCAGGTCTGGAGAATATGAAGATCGTAATAATATTGGTAGAATTACCGACAATATGTTAAGTAAAAGGACACAAATGCAACTAATGTGACATTTTATTGTGGCAACGTTTCGCTCTCCAGGAGCTTTCTCAAGCCGTTACAAGCGTTACATGGACACAGTGGGCTATTATATACTCTCAAAGTGAGGTGAAATACTAGTGGTGGTCGAGGTAGTAGTGATAAGTAGTAGTAGTAGTAGTAGTAGTAATACAATAAGGTAGAACAATCAATATGCACATGAGTAAAAGGTGATAAAACAAATACTTGGGTAGTATAACAATAGGTTAGACAAATATTTTTTGCTGGAGGTTGAAATATAGAAGGCCTGTAGGAGTGTTCCACATCTACGATGTGCTTGTGTTGAATTAGCAGGAGAGACTATGTGATGGTATGGTTAACTGTTTTCAGGAGGATTCTTGCTAAGACTTCAGAGATGGTGAAGCTGCCTTTGTTTTGTTTAATTGTGTTAGAAACAGAGATAAGTGCTGATTCAAGGCATTTGCGTCTACGGAAATTAGTTTCTTTGATTACTAGTCGGGCGTCTTTGAATTTCATGAGATGATTGTTGGAATTTCGGTGTTGTACGCAGGCGTTGTTCAGGTTATCGTTTCTGCATGCATTAATGTGAAGTCTTAGCAAGAATCCTCCTGAAAACAGTTAACCATACCAAAATAGTCTCTCCTCCCAATTAACACAAGCACATCGTAGATGTGGAACACTCCTACAGGCCTTCTATATTTCAACCCCAGAAAAAATATTTGTCTAACCTATTGTTATACTACCCAAGTATTTGTTTTATCACCTTTTACTCATGTGCATATTGATTGTTCTACCTTATTGTATTACTACTACTACTACTTTCTACTACTTCTTTAAAAAGAACACCCTGTCAGTCATGACTTAAGAAGAACACCCCGGGCAGTCATGACTTAAGAAGAACACGCGGGCAGTCATGACTTAAGAAGAACACGCGTGTCAGTCATGACTTAAGAAGAACACCCCGTCAGTCATGACTTAAGATGAACACGCGTGTCAGTCATGACTTAAGAAGAACACGCGTGTCAGTCATGACTTAAGAAGAACACGCGTGTCAGTCATGACTTAAGAAGAACACGCGTGTCAGTCATGACTTAAGAAGAACACGCGTGTCAGTCATGACTTAAGAAGAACACGCGTGTCAGTCATGACTTAAGAAAGGGAAAACGCGCGTCAGTCATGACTTAAGATGAACACGCGTGTCAGTCATGACTTAAGAAGAACACCCCGTGTCAGTCATGACTTAAGAAGAACACGCGTGTCAGTCATGACTTAAGAAGAACACGCGTGTCGTCATGACTTAAGAAGAACACGCGCGTCAGTCATGACTTAAGATGAACACGCGTGTCAGTCATGACTTAAGAAGAACACGCGTGTCAGTCATGACTTAAGAAGAACACGCGTGTCAGTCATGACTTAAGAAGAACACGGTGTCAGTCATGACTTAAGAAGAACACCGGGGTCAGTCATGACTTTTAAAAAGAACACGCGTGTCAGTCATGACCTTTAAAAAGAACACGCCCTCAGTCATGACTTAAGAAGAAACGGTGTCAGTCGACTTTAAAAAGAACATTGTCGTCATGACTTAAAAAAAACGCGCGTCAGTCA
>WNWK01054815.1:0-11444 GCA_009830355.1 Cherax destructor
GATAAATTATCACAGTGGGCGCCTGTGACAGGGGGCGCCCGGGGGGGGCCGTCCTGGCCCCATTTTTGGTTCTTGGAAAAATTTAAAAAACGACATGAGGGGGGGGGATAGACTCAGAAGTGTCTCTGTTCACAGATGATGTGAAATTAATGAGGGAAATTTTAAAAAAAAGGACCCCCAAAAACGGGACTTCAAACAGACCGGGAAAAAACCCGACATCTGGTCTAGCAATTTTTTTTCTAATTCAACCCCCCCAAAATGAACCCTTGAAGATGGGAAAAAGGGGGAAAAGAACCCCGACGGGACAGGGTTGGGGGGAAAAAAGGGGGCAAAAAACCCTTTTAAAAAAGGGGAAAGTTTTGGGGGGTAAAGGAAAAATTAAACTGCCCCGGGGAGGCACACACATCAACCAGATAACTGCGGCGGCATATGGGCGGGGGGAAAAAACCTAAGATTAGCGTTCCGTTACCAAAAAAAGGGGAATTTTGTTAAACCCCCTTTGTCCCCCGTGGTAAGGGGGGGAAAACCCCCCCTTTTGGTCAAGCAAAAAAAAACCCCAGAGAAAGAAAAAGGTTTTGGGTTTTAGTTCCACAACCCCCAGGGGTCTGTCCCATAAAAAAAGGTTTGGGGGGAAATGGGAAAAAAACCCCGGGGGGAAAAGAAGGGTCGAGGAGACATGATAAAAAAAACAAAATACCGGGGAATCGACAAGGTAGACAGTGACAGGTTTTCCCCAGAAAAACACAAAAAAAAGGGGACAAACGGGAAGTTAACTCAGATGAAAAAAGGGATGTTGGAAAAAGCATTTTTCCACCCCCCCAGGTATTTGGGAAAGGGGGGAAATAGTCTAAAAATTTGGGAGGCGGGGGAAACATAGGTTTAAGACGGGTTAAAAAGCTCATGGAGCGGGGGAGAGCGGGGCCCCCCAGTGGCGGACAGGAAGGGGGGGGCTAGGGGGCGGAGTCCCCCCCCCCAAAAACCACAATTGGGGGAATTACAATTGGGTGAGTACAGTGGGCTTATTTCCTACAATTTATACATTTTTTTGTTGTCCTCCTTCCCTTTATAAAGGAACTATCACTTTTTTTAAAAAAACCCCCCTTGGTCCTTCCCTTTTCATACATTTATTTAAAAAAAACCCCCTTTTTCCCCAACTTTTTCCCCTTTTTGTTTTTTTGGGTTTTTGTTCCCATCAGTTCCAGCTCTTTACAACCCTTCCCCACTTTTTCCCCATGCCGAACATTTTCCCCTTTTGGGTTTTTTTTCACTCCTAAAAAAAAGGTTTACCCCCCCGGCCAATGGAAATTACCGCCTCCCCCCCTTCATCAACATTTAACTGTTCCTCAAAATTTCCCCCCCTCTTTAATTCCCCCCTTTTCTAACTTCCCCCCTTTTTTTTAACTGTCAAATCCCCCTTTTTTTCCCAAACTTTTTTTTAATCCAAAACCCCCAAAATTTTTTTAAAAAACAACAATATTTTTTGACAGTCCTCACCCCCCCATCATTAGCTCTCCCTTTTTTTCCTCTTCCCCATCACCCTTGACCCTCTTTTTTCTCCACCTTTTATATCATTTTTTGAAAACCCCCCATAAACAAACTTCTTTTCCCCCTTTTTACACCCCCTCCTCATTTCCCCCAAACCCCCCCCTTTTTTCCCCCCCCCCTCTCCTGTATCCCAAAAAAAATTTTTTTACATTCCCAACATGTTTTTTAAAAAAATTCCACCCTTCTTCCCCCCTCATTACCCTTTTTTTTCCCCCCTTTTTTCCCCCCCTTTTTCCCAGTAGTTTCTTATATTTTTCCTAAACTTTCCCCTCTTGGGGTTTTTTAAAATTTTTCCCCTCTTACCCAATGTCGTGTTCCGTCTTTCCCCCAAAACAAATTTTTCCTAAAAGCCAAAAACTAAAAAAATGATCTTTTGGGTTTTAAATATTTGCCCCCTTAATTTCCCCCCACAACCTGAAGCCTACCCATCAACCTTTTTTCCAATATATAAAAAAAAACTATTGTCATTGACCTTTTATCATATCTTTAAGGTTATTTTCCCTTTTTTTTTTTTAAAAAAAAATTTTTATTCCAAATCTCCTTCTTTTAAAAACAATTTAAAAAGGACCTTTATAATTTTTTGGCCCCCCGGGGGCCCCAAAAACCCCCCCGCTCCCTCCACCCCCATTTTTTCCCCCTTTTTATTTTGGGGGGCCCCCCAATTTCTTTTTTCACTTGGGGTTAAAAAAAACCCAAAAAAATTTTTCCCTTTTGTTTCCCCCTTTAGAATGTCTTTTGATAAAACATCCTTCCCGGGGGGTCAGTACTTTCCATATCCCCCACTTAAGTCTGGCTAACTAGTTTCCCCAATCCCCCTTTAATGTTCCCCTTTTGCCCCAATACCCCCAAAATTATAAATTTTCCCCTTTTCCCCCCTTCGCCCCCCGTCATTATTATCCCCGCATTTGATGTCCAAATTTTCCCTCACAAACCCAACCCTCCCCCCTCATCTCCCCAGACAAATTTTCCTCCTTCCCCCCCCCCCCAGTTAAAACCCCCCCCCCTAATCATCTGTTTTTTTTCCCTCCCCCAAAAAAACCAAACCACCTTTTTTAAAATTCCAACCTCAACCCCATAATAATTTGGTAACTGTTACCTCCTCCGGGTCTAAAAATCAGATTTATATTCATAATAATTAAAAGGGGGGCATTGCTTTCTAATTAAAATTTTTTTTGTTCCCCTTTTTCCCGGATGTAACATTTATTACCTGTTTTTCCCCATATAAGGCAGTGTTGGTACCACTATTATCGTGATTCTTTGTTTACACACATGGATTAAATTCGTCTCCACAGTTGCCTCAATGCTCACCCACCTCTGGGCTGCTCAAGGCACCACCCCTTCCCCAGATGCACATAATGCTGCCTCACAGTTGCCTCAATGCCACCCACCTCCAAAAGATGCCTCAATGCACCACCCACCTCACAGTGCCTCAATGCCACCCCCTCCCACAGTTAGCTGATCCACACCACCACCACCTCCCAGATCACCATAGTGCCCCACCTCACAGATGCCTCAATGCACCACCCACCTCACAGATGCTATAATGCCACCACCCACCTGCAGTTGCCTCAATGCCACCAGCCTCACCAGATGCCTCCCAATGCCACCACCTCTGGGTGCCTCAGTGCACCACCTTCACAGATATCAGTGCCACCACCTCACAGTTGCCTCAATGCCTGCCCTCACGGTTGCCTCAATGCCTGCACCCACCTCACAGTTGCCTCAATCACCACCACCTCACCAGATGCCTCAATGCCACCGCCTCACAGTTAGCACTCAATGCCACCACCTCACAGGTGCCTCAATGCACCGCCACCTCAGGTCTGCAATGCTACCACCTCTTTCAGATCATATCAATGCCACCCACCTCTGGTCCTCAGTGCACCACCACCACCACACCTCCCTGGTTGCCTCAGCCACCACCAACCTCTGGGTACCTCAATGCACCACCACCTCTGGATGCCTCAGCCACCACCCACCTCACAGATGCCTCAATACTGCCACCTCACAGTTGCCTCAATGCACCACCCACCTCCTGGTGCCTCAATGCCCACCACCCCTGGTTGCCTCAATGCACACCCACCTCTGGTTGCCTCAGTATGCTGCCCACCCCTCACAGATGCCTCAGTACCCACCCACACCTCCCACAGTTTACCTCATTACCCACCCACCTCACAGACCACCATCATTTCCACCCTCACCAGATGCCTCAATACACCACCCACCTCACATATGCCTCAATGCCATTCACCCTCTGGGAGCCTCAGCCACCACCCACCTCTGCCAGATGCTTATCAATGCACCACCCACCTCACAGATGCCTCAATGCCACCACCTCCACAGATGCCTCAATGCCACCCACCTCCCCAGATGCTATCAATGCCACCACCTCACAGATGCGTGTGCACCACCACCTCACAGATGCTTTAATGCACCACCCTCTGGATGCCTCAGTGCACCACCCACCTCTGGATGCCTCAATGCCACCTCCACAGATGCCTCAATGCCACCCACCTCACAGTTGACTCAATACCACCCACCTCACAGATGCCTCAATGCCACCCACCTCACAGATGCCTCAATGCACCACCACCTCACAGATCAGCTTCAATGCACCACCACCTCACAGATGCCTCAGTGAGACCACCCACACTTCGCAGATGCCTCAATGCCACACCACCTCCTAGGTCATGCCAATGCTCACCATCTCACAGATCCTAATGCACCACCACCTCACAGATGCCACAATGCCACCACACCCTTACAGATGCCACAATGCACACCCACCTCACAGATGTACAATACCACCACCTCCCACAGATGCTTCAATGCCACCACCTCTTTGGTTTCCTCAATGCACCCATCTCTGGATCACTCAATTCACAACCCATAGATGCTCAGTACTTACCACCACCTCACAGATGCTGCTCAATGCTGCCACCCACCCCCCTCTGGGTCTTCAATGCACAGCCGCCTCCACCAGATGCTCATTACACCACCCACACTCTGATGCCTCAATGCACCACACATCTCACAGATGCCTCAGTGCTCCACCTCCACAGATTGCCTCATACCACCCTCTGGATGTCATTATACCACCTCTGGTACTCATTTTCCACCCTCACAGAAATACCTTGTGCACACCTGCCACAGATGCCTCAATGCCACCACCTCACAGTGCCTCAATACACCACCACCTCTGCCCCAGATGCACTCAATGCACCACCCACCTCTTTAGTTGACTCAATGCCACCCACCTCACAGATGCCTCAATACCACCCACCTCATGAATGCCTCAATGCTACCACCTCACACAGATGCTTCAATGCCACCCACCTCACAGATACCTCAATGGAACCACCCACACTTCACGCAGATGCCTCAATGCACCACCCACCTCACAGATGCCTCAATGCCACCCACCTCTGGTGCCTCAATGCCACCACCCTCACAGGCATGATACCACCATGCCTGCAGGTGGCCTCAATGCCACCCCACCTCCTACAGATGCCTCAATGCCACCCACCTCACAGATGCCTCAGCTCACCTACCTCACAGATGCCTCAATGCCACCACCACACCTCACAGATGCCTCAAGTACCACCTCACAGATTATGTGCCACCCATATGCAGATGCCTCAATGCTACCTCACTAGATGCCTCAATGCACCGCCACCTCACCAGATGCCTCAATGCACCACACATCTCTGGATGCCACCAATGCACACCACCATTTCACAGTTGCCTCAATGCCTGCCACCTCCCCAGGTCACCTCAATGCCACACATCTCACGGACCACTCAATGCACCACCGACCTCTGGACACCCCTCCAAATACCACCCACCTCACAGATGCCTCAATGCTACACCTCTGAGATGCCTCAATGCACCACATCTCTGAATTATCATGCACCACCGACCTCACAGTTGCCTCAATGCCACCCCACCTCACAGATTAACTCAATGCACCACATCTCACAGATGCCTCAATGCACCCGCCCACCTCACAGATACCTCAATGCACCACCCCCTCCCACAGATGCCTCAATGCACCACCCACCTCATCATCAGTTCTATGGTTCACCTCGTCTCTCTTAGAAATATGTCCACTGACTGGTCCACTCCAGATAATATCAGCCATTTAATTCTTTAGTTCCTTTACAAGTTGGTATTTAGTCTTTTTTATTAGTAATCATTTCTTAGTAATCATATAACATTTATATAAACATTTTATATTTTAAAATTTTTTTGGATAATTACTTTAACATTTTATTTTATGAATTGTTTTGAAAATTGTGAATAATTGTCTAATAAATTCTGTTTAGAGTTGATTATTAAAATAAACATGTCTATAATTTTATCAATTTTTCGATCATTTGAAAATTATTTATGTTAACATTTTCTATTATTAGTTATGATTTTTTTCTAAATTTGACTTATTTAAAAATTGATTGTTTCTTATTTGATGAATTGATTTTTTTTAATAAATACTTAGGTATGTGTCACTGACGGGGTTTACATCTTGAATTTGGTTGTCACCTTGACAGGGTAACATTTTGGGAAACATGTGCCCACCTTGATTTTTAACATTTTGGTTAAAAACCTTGACAGGGTAACATTTTGGGAAGTAATTGTCACTGATGGGGATCACTTGAAGTATGTTCTTAGTGAACATCTTGAGTATGTCCCACCTGAAAGGGGTAAATTAAGTTCCCCTTTGATGGGTGACATACTTGAAGTATGTGTCTCTTGACAGGTGACATTTTGAAGTAGTCACCTTGACAGAGTAACATCTTGAATATGTTACCTTGACAGGGTAACATCTTGAAGTATGTCTCTGACAGGGTAACATCTTGATGAGTCACCTTGAAGGGTAACATCGGGAGAAGTGCCCCCCCTTTGACAGGAAACATCTTGAAGTATGTGTCACCTTGACAGGGTAACATCTGAAGTTTATTGTCACCCTTGACAGGTAACATCTTGAAGTATGTGTCCCTTTGACGGGGTACATTCTGAGGTATTGTCCTACGCCTTGACAGGGTAACATCTTGAAGTATGTATTGTCACTTGACGGGTAACATCTTAAGATGTCACCTTGACAGGGTAACATCTTGATATGTGTCATGAAGGGTAACATCTTGAAGTATGCACCTTGACGGGGTAACATCTTGAAGTATGTGTCACCTTGACAGGGTGGCATCGGTATGTCCACCTTGACAGGTAACATCTTGATAATGTGTCACCTTGAAAGGTAACATCTTATAAAATGTCACCTTAGTAGGGTAGCATCTTGAGTATGTGTCCTTGACAGGGTAACATCTTTTTTTAAGTCCCCTTTGACAGGTAAATCTTGGTTCCATCCGATGGCCAGAGGTAACATCTATCAGCAATTTGGAAACGTAAAATCGATGTTGTGGAGGTTTATTACCGGCGTGTGACTGTGGCGCCACACAAGGTCGTGCCACGACTCCTAAACCACCAGCTATACATCAAGCCGTTGGTGTGTCGACTGGATGTAAAAAACCGTAACCGACCGAAACCACAGTCTCCATCACCTAATGGTTGTTTCCTGATGCTTGTCACCACACCTTGCCTGCTCCACTGGGCCCCACACCCCTGGATGCTGTCGTCACCACCCCTTGCCCCTAAAATCTCCAACCCTGATGCTGTCGTCACCACATTTGTCTGTTTCCTGAACTCTCCACCCTTCACCTGTCAGCCCGTCGGGAATCAAGATAATCAGGTTTAGTGAAACAGGAGCCACCCATTTCCCCCTGGATCAAGAGATATATTAAGGGTGCCGTTGTTTTTTCTTGTATTTTTATAATTTATCACTAAAAATTTCATACATATATGTTTCCATTCATCTGTCCATCCTTCATCCCTCTCTCCATACATTCATCTAACATGTCTCAATATTAAAATGCATACAGACACACACACACACACATCTTCATTGAGTATAACCCAGGCACATCTCCCGAGGCCACATCAACCAAATAACTGCTGCAGCATGGGCCTGGGAAACCTAAGAACGCATTCCCACATCTTAATAAAGAGTCATTCAGGACCCCGTACACTGTGCGTTAGGATCTGGATATGCAGCCCGTTTGGAACCCCAATGCCAAAACAAGAAACTAGAGAAAGTAAAGGTTTCAACAAGACTAGTCCGAGCTAAGGGGTATGTCCTGGGAGAGGTTAAGGAAAATCGACCTAACGACACTGGAAGAAAAATAGATATTATAACTACAAAAAAATACTGAGAGGAATTTACAAGGTGGACAAAGACAGGATGTTCCCGTGATGGGACACAGCACAAGGGGGCCGTTGGAAGTTGAAGAATATGAACCACAGGGGTGTTAGGAAGTATTTCTTCAGTCACGGAGTTATCAGAAGTGGAATAGTCTGGGGGAAGTAGTGAGGCAGATCCCCCTAGCTTTAAGGGAGGAATGATAAAGCTCAGAGCGGGGAAGTGACCAGTAGGGGCCCGTGAAAGTGGGGGCCAGGAGCTATGAATCATCCCTGCAACCACAACTAGGTAGTACACACACACAATCTCACTTCAAAAGTGGGGACCAAGCAAAACAGGGCAATTCCTGTGTGAGGTGCAGGGAAAGGAACTAGAGGGAAAAATAGTGAGTGAGGATGGATAAATGACAACAAGTGTAGGGGGAGAAAAAGAAAGGGGGAATGAAAAAATGACAGTACAATCGAAGAGAAGCTGTTAGTAAACGTCACACGTCTCGAAGGACACTTAACCAGAACTGCACTATGCGCCCTGCACTATCGTCGAACACAGGGGGGTCAGACACTGTACATGAAACCCGGCCCCAAAATGGATTGCAGCACAAGTGGACCCACCGGGTCAAAAATAAGAAATTGGAAAGTGAAAGGTTCAACAGTAGTCCCAAATAAGGGCCCTTTTAGAAGTTAAGGGATTCCCCTACACACTGGAGGAAAGGCAGGGGAGAATGATACACTAAAAATTGGAATTTACAAGTGACGGGGCCCCCGAATGTTCAGGGGGAGGGAACAAGAAACAAGGGGGCACAACTGAAGTAAGACTCAGATGAGTCAAAGGGATGTAGGGAAAAAATTTTTTTTAGCCACAGAGTAGTCAGGAAGTGAATGGCTAGAAGAATATGGAGGCAGGGGAAACCCTACATAGTTAAGACAAGGGATGATAAAGCTCATGGAGCAGGGGGAGCAGAGACCCAGTAGCGACAGCAAGAGGCGGGGCCAGAGCTGAGTCTCGACCCCTCAACCAAATTAGGTGAGTACAATTAGGTGAGTACACAAAACAAAAACAAGTGACCTGGACAAGTTTTTGACATCTGGTCTAGCAACTGGCTTCTCGAATTTAACCCCACCAAATGCAAAGTCATGAAGATCGGAGAAGGCAAAGAAGACCGCCGGACAGAGCATGCGCTAGGTGGACAAAGGCTACAAACTCAACAAAGGAGAAAAGACCTTGGGGTGAGTATAACACCAAGTTAATGTCTCCGGAAGCACACATCAACCAGATAACCGCGGCAGCATATGGGCGACTGGCAAACTTAAGATTAGCGGTTCCGTTACCTTAACAAGGGAATCGTTCACATACTGTATACCGTATACGTCAGGCCCATACTATATGCAGCACCAGTCTGGAACCCACACCTGGTCAAGCACGTCAAGAAACTAGAGAAAGTGCAAAGGTTTGCGACAAGGTTAGTTCCACAACTCAGGGTCTGGTCTTAAGAAGAAAGGCTGAGGGAAATAGGACTAACAACACTGGAGGAAAGAAGGGTCATGACATGATAACGACATACAAAATACTGCGGGGGAATTGACAAGGTAGATAGTGACAGGTTGTTTCAGAGAGGGAACACAGAAACAAGGGGACACAACTGAAGCTGAAGACTCAGATGAGTCAAAGGGATGTCAGGAAACATTTCTTCTTCAGCCACAGAGTAGTCAGGAAGTGAATGGACTAGAATGATATAGTGGAGGCAGGGAACCATACATAGTTAAGACAAGGCATGATAAAGCTCATGGAGCAGGGAGAGCAGAGACCCAGTAGCAGACAGCGAAGAGGCGGGGCCAGAGCTGAGTCTCGACCCCTACAACCACAATTAGGTGAGTACAATTAGGTGAGTACACAACACATACAGTTTTATCTATTCGAACGACATATACATATACAGTCTTTTTGCGCACAATATATCTAGTACAAATTATTAATACATCACTAGATACTAGCACATTTGTTTTCAGTTGCTTTATAACATTAATTGTTACCAGTGCAATAAAATCATAAGAAAATTAATGTATGTTAATACCTTGTTAATGTATGTTAATGCCTTGTTAATGCGTTATCACCCTTGTTAATGTGTTAATGTCTGTTAATGTGTTAACAACTCTTGTTAATGTGTGTTAATGCCATTGTTAATGTAAAAGCTAATGCTCTTGTTATGTGTATAATACCTTGTTAATGTGTGCTACCTTGTTAATGTGTGTTAATGTCTTACTAATGTGTGTTAACACCTTTGTTAATGTGTTAATACCTTGTTAATGTAGTTTATACCTTGTTTATGTATATTATACCATGTTAATGTGTGTTACCTGCTCTTGTTAATGTGCGTTAATACTTTGTTAATGTAAAAGCACGTTCTTTGCTAATGTGTTAACACCTTGTTAATGCGTTATCACTGCTAATGTAAGTTAATGCTGTTGTTAATGTATGTTAATACCCTTGTTAATGTATGTTAATGCTCTTGTAATGTATAAGTAATACCCTTGGTAATGTGTGTTAATGCTCTTGGTAATGTGTGTTAATACCCTTTGTTAATGTGTGTTAATGTTCTTGCTTAATGTGTTAATGTCTTATTAATGTGTGTTAATGCCTTAATAATGTGTGTTAATACCTTGTTAATGTGTACAATGCTCAATGTGTGTTAACACTCTTGTTAATGTGTGTTAACACCTTGGTTTATGTGTGTTAATACTCTGTTAATGTGTTATTGCCCCTTTTTTAAAGTGTGTTTTAAATTCGAATTTTGAATGTCTTTTTAATGATGAACCCCCTTTTTTTGTTTAAGCCTTTTTGGGGGTGGGTTAATACCTTTTTTTAAATTTTTTTAATGCCCTTTTTTAAAGTTGTTTTAAATTGTTAATGTGGAATGTTTTTTTAATGGAAACCCCTTTTTTAAAGTGGTTAAAAGCTTTGTTAATTTTGTTTTAAACCCCGTTTAATTTTTTTTAACCCCTTTTTTAAAAAGGGTTTAAACCTTGTTAATTTAAAATTTTTTAAAACCCTTTAAAGTGGAATGCATTGTTAATGTGTTTTTTTTTTTAAAAAATTTTTTTAATGTGTTTAATACCTTTTAATGTTAAAAAAAAGTTTGAAAAACCAGAGGATATTGCTAGTAGATGTAGCTGGGATATTGCCGGGGGATGTAGCTGGTGGATATTGCTGAGATGTAGCTGGGGATATTGGGCGAGATGAGATGGTGGATATTGATCAGAGATGTAGTTGGTGGATTTGACTGATGTAGCTGGTGGGTTTGCCCCAAAATGAGCGGTGGGTATTGCCGAGAGTGCTTTGGGGGTATTGCCCGTAGAGAGCGGGGAAACCAAGAGTAGCTGGTGATATTCAAGAGATGGCGGGATACACAGCCCCTGGTGAAATTCGGAGATGAGCGGGGGTATTGCCCCCAAAAAGAAGGGGGGTAGCCCCCAGATGAGCTGGTGGGTTTTTGCCGAAGATGAAAGGGGGAATTTCCCCAAAAAGATGGTGGGATATTTGGAGAGAGCTGGGGATATTTACCCCTGATGTATCAAAATTTCTTTCCCGATGAGCTGGGGATATTGATCAGGATTTAAAGGGGGGATATTGCTCGGTGATGAAAAAGCAAATG
>WNWK01054816.1:0-11443 GCA_009830355.1 Cherax destructor
GGTCTTCAATCTTTCTTCGTAGGGAAGATTTCTAATGCTATGTATTAATTTAGTCATTCTACGCTGAATGTTTTCTAACGAATTTATGTCCATTCTGTAATATGGAGACCAGAACTGAGCTGCGTAATCTAGGTGAGGATTATCCATTTGTGAGTCAATAAATTCCACTGTGTGGACAAAACTTCGTCATTAATGGATCATTACTCATTGCTCAGCATGCGCCACGTAGCTTTGTATTATCATATACATTACAGTACAGTTACTGTAAACATTGTAAAGAAAGTTCATGAAAATATATCTTTTGAACATGATTGACCTCAGAAAATACCCCCGCCGTTGTGGGCAGAATACAATGTGCTGGCCCTTAATCTTTAGCTTGCCTGACAGTATGAATTTTGTAAGGAAATTTGGCAAATATCCACTGCAGTCCATATTGTGCTGGCGACTTGCTTGCTGGTTGGGTGCAGCGGTAATGCTGGCAGCTTCAGCGTCTTCAAGACACTGGTATATATTCTCACGCAAGTCATCTCGCCCTTATGACCAGACTGCTACAGGATATTGAACCAAATAGTTTTGCATAATGCATTCTTCGATACGAAGCTCTGCATACAAAATGCTGGTTTTTGCTTCATTCTCCCTAACCCAAACTCTGATAAAAAGAGTTGAAAATTCTTCCAGGATTTTGTTCTTATATCCACATGGAATCATTTGATCTGTGCACAAATGAATGGATGAAGATGCATTATATATATACATATACGTTTCGCTAGGCTAAGGAAGTGAACATCCTCTACCATGTCCATGGGGCTGGATATCTTTAATCAAGGATAAGGAACTGAACACCGTCAGGTTCACCTCTCCACTTCTTGTGTCCAATATAAAAGTCACCTCTATATTAGAACAAGAAACCCTTGCGCAGGCGAAAACTCTCGCCATTAAAGAGACACAGGTGTTGAACATGTATTACCAACTTCTCAGCAGTGTACGCCATTAATGTAATGAATTTTGGAAAGAAATAAATGATATGGACTTGCGTGATGTGGGGTAGTGAGATGCTGGATAACGAGGTAGAGGTTAAGAAATGGAGTATAAAAGAAATGGGTAATGTTGTATGTAGACTGAAAGCTGATTTAATAAAAGGGATGGATATGAAGACTGAAATACTTAAAGTAGGTGGGGGATAAAGTGCTGCCTTGGTTCCTGTATTTGTTAAATGTGTTTGTGAAAGAAGAAAAGGCACCCAAAAATGACCAAGAAAGATGTGAGTACTAATAAATATAAAAATTATAGGGTCATAATTTACTTGAAAATACCTGGCAAAATTTTGATTGAAAGTTTTTGTAAATACAGAACGTGTGAATGCATGTGGCGAATGCTATTAACATATGGAACAGGTGGTGCGTTATTGACAGCTCTAAATATTTTTTTTGTTAGAAGAGAAAAGGCTTTGCCAGTGTGACTTTGTAAATGGTCCAATTCGAACCGAAACGTCGTCACAAACTCATCTCTCATATGTGCGAGTTATTTGTGAAGAGACTTTGCTGCTATGTCTATAGATGGAGATGCTATAGGAGCGAATGCTTGAGTTTTAGCATGAGTTGTGGTCTTTAAGGATTATGAATCTATATGAAGGAGGAGTTGTCATTGTTACTGGTTGTAGATTACACAGTGTTATTTAGAGATTTAGAAGAGAAACTGCAGAGGTTGACGAAGGAGTTTAGACCAAGCAAGACCTACTCTGCTCTGTCATGGTCTTTATATGGCTATCCGAACATCTCCTTCAGCAATTTAGAGACATGTACATCACCAGGAATCTTTATTAACAAAACGGTTTTCGCCTACGCTGTAGACATCAGTCGAATACTGGGATGAATTACAATCCTAGAAACAACAGAGGAAATGGAGAAGCAGTATGAGGTAATCAGTCTCTCAGCCATGATGCATTGATTACCTCAAATTACCTCTCCGCTTCATCTACTGTCTCCAGGAAGACAATTCATCTCAGTATTCGACTGATGAAGTCTGCCAAGCAGGCACAACTTTACGTCAATAATGATACCTAGTGTTCCACAGGTATCTTTCTCATCAACCTGTCGATACTGTGTACCTTCAACGAGACAAAACACTACCCTGCCGTAGTTTCTATGTGGCTTCCCCATCTCCTGCTCCAGGTCAATACACTTACGTCTGATAAGATGATAATCCAATCTTCCGACCCTGGTATTGTGTTTTACTAGTGACTGAGGACGGAGAGGGTGCTTAATCTGGCAGCTTGAGTGGGCCGAATGCTTACCCCAAGCCGCATGGATATTTTTATCTACTCCAAGCAAAGGGTAAATCTTATACTGCAATTGTCTATTTGTTTCAATGTTTTTTGTTTCTGTTTTTTTTCTGCACTTTACACTTGCCACCTCCATAAAGTGATATTCAGCGCACCCAGTGCCCCAGAGTAATACTCAGCGTACCCAGTGCCCCAGAGTAATACTCAGCGTACCCAGTGCCCCAGAGTAATACTCAGCGCTCCTGGTTCACGCTACCTCGAAAAAAAAATGCCAGGACAAAATACACGCCGTCAGGAGTGGCATGTTTGCCGAGAAGTGCAAATTGATGCGGCTGAGTGGAATGTAAGCAAATTAAATCCTCTGCGTAAACGGTTGCAGTCCCTCAATATTTTAGCTAGAGAGAGAGAGAGAGAGAGAGAGCTCGATCTTAATGGAATACTAGATTCAACATTCTTACGATCGAAATGAAGAGCACGTTAAAACGAAGGGCTGGTGATAACAAAGTAAAGCGAGGTGGTGCTCAAAGTTTGAGCAGAAAAGCGCTGGAAGCGAAGATTTTCTCCAATATTTTAAAACGGCGCCGCTGGTTCTGATATTTAGTTTGGCTAGGTTAAAAATACGCATCTCATTTACTTATAAACGAGGGATATAGGAAGTTGAAGGGAAGGTGAGGAGAAGCAGGAGAAAAAGGCGAAAAAAAACAATAATTAGGAAGAAAAGGAAATAAAGAAGAAAGATAGTCTGGAAGAGAAGGCTTTAAAGGGTAGCCAGCCGCAAGCTTCAGTATTTCTTTTAACAATGTTAAATAAAAGTATTTTATGTGATTATTGGCGAGTCAAATAGTTAGAAGGAAAGATCAGAAGGAAGAGGAGGAGGAGGAAGAAGAGGAGTAGGAAAAAGGCTTTGGTGAGGAAGACGGAGAGAGGTGGAGAAAATTAGGAACAGAAAGAGTAAGAGAAAGCGAAAGAGAGTAAAAAAAGGAGGTAGTAATGGGGAAAGAGCACATTGAGTGCACATGCAAGGAATTACCCAGAGAAGCCTTAATGTCGGAGGTGAGGTCTGCTGTAGGAGTAGTGAGGTCTGGTGCAGGAGTGGTGAGGTCTGCTGTAGGAGTAGTGAGGTCTGGTGCAGGAGTGGTGAGGTCTGGTGCAGGAGTGGTGAGGTCTGGTGCAGGAGTGGTGAGGTCTGGTGCAGGAGTGGTGAGGTCTGGTGTAGGAGTGGTGAGGTCTGGTGCAGGAATGGTGATGTCTGCTGTAATAATGGTGAGGTCTGGTCCAGGAGTGGTGAGGTCTGGTGCAAGAGTGATGAGGTCTGCTGTAGGAGTGGTGAGGTCTGGTGCAGGAGTGGTGAGGTCTGCTGTAGGAGTGGTGAGGTCTGGTGCAGGAGTGGTGAGGTCTGGTGCAGGAGTGGTGAGGTCTGGTGCAGGAGTGGTGATGTCTGCTGTAGGAGTGGTGAGGTCTGGTGCAGGAATGGTGATGTCTGCTGTAATAGTGGTGAGGTCTGGTCCAGGAGTGGTGAGGTCTGGTGCAAGAGTGATGAGGTCTGCTGTAGGAGTGGTGAGGTCTGGTGCAGGAGTGGTGAGGTCAGGTGCAGGAATGGTGAGTTCTGGTGCAGGATTGATGAGGTCTGCTGTAGGAGTGGTGAGGTCTGGTACAGGAGTGGTGAGGTCTGGTGTAGGACATAATGTTATACCAGAAATATATCCTGGGAGTACCCTGGCTCAACAGGCACATACCAGGGAACTAATGAGGAGGTAGGAGGTCTAGTACAGAAGTGGTGAGGTCTGGTGTAGGAGTGGTGAGGTCTGTTGCAGGAGTGGTGAGATCTGCTGTAGGAGTGGTGAGGTCTGGTGCAGGAGTGGTGAGGTCTGCTGTAGGAGTGGTGAGGTCAGTTGTAGGAATGGTGAGGTCTGCTGTAGGAGTGGTGAGGTCTGCTGCAGGAGTGGTGAGGTCTGGTACAGGAGTGGTGAGGTCTGCTGTAGGAATGGTGAGGCATGTTGCAGGACTGGTGAGGTCTGGTGTAGGAATGGTGAGGTCTGGTGCAGGAGTGGTGAGATCTACTGTAGGAGTGGTGAGGTCTGGTGCAGTAATGGTGAAGTCTGGTGTAGGAGTTGTGATATCTAATGCAGAAGTGGTGAGGTCTGGTGTATGAGTGGTGAGATCTGATGCAGGAGTGGTGAGGTCTGGTGCAGGACTGGTGAAGTCTGGTGTAGGAGTGGTGAGATCTAGTGCAGGAGTTGTGAGATCTGATGCAGGAGTGGTGAGGTCTGGTGTAGGAGTGGTGAAGTCTGGTGTAGGAGTGGTGAAGTCTGGTGTAGGAGTGGTGAGGACTGGTGCAGAAGTGGCGAGGTCTGGTGCAGGAGTGGTGAGGTCTTGTGTAGGTGTGGTGAGATCTGCTTTAGGAGTGGTAAGTTCTGGTACAGGAGTGGTGAGGTCTGGTGCAAGAGTGGTGAGGTCTGGTGTAGGAGTGGTGAGGTCTGATGCAGGAGTTGTGAGGTCTGGTGTAGGAGTGGTGAGGTCTGGTGCAGGACTGGTGAAGTCTGGTGTAGGAGTGGTGAGGTCTGGTGCAGGAGTGGTGAGGTCTGATGCAGGAGTGGTGAGTCTGGTGCAGGAGTGGTGAGGTCTGGTGTAGGAGTAGTGAGGTCTGATGCAGGAGCGGTGAGGTCTGCTGTAGGAGTGGTGAGGTCTCGTGCAGGACTGGTGTAGGAGTGGTGAGGTCTGATGCAGGACTGGTGAAGTCTGGTGTAGGACTGGTGAAGTCTGGTGTAGGAGTGGTGAGGTCTGGTGTAGGAGTGGTTATGTCTGGTGCAGGAGTGGTGTGGTCTGGTGTAGGAGTGGTTATGTCTGGTGTAGGAGTGGTTATGTCTGGTGCAGGAGTGGTGTGGTCTGGTGTAGGAGTGGTGTGGTCTGATGCAGGAGTGGTGAGATCTGCTATATGAGTGGTGAGGTCTGGTGTAGGAGTGGTGAGTCCTGGTGCAGGAATGGTAAGGTCTGGTGCAGGATTTGTGAGGTCTCCTGTAGGAGTGGTGAGGTCTGGTGCAGGAGTGGTGAGGTCTGGTGTAAGAGTGGTGATTTCTGGTGTAGGAATGGTGAGATCTGCTGTATAAGTGGTGAGGTCTGGTGCAGGAGTGGTGAGGTCTGTTGTAGGAGTGGTGAGATCTGCTGTAGGAGTGGTGAGGTCTGGTGCAGGAGTGGTGAGGTCTGGTGCAGGAGTGGTGAGGTCTGGTGCAGGAGTGGTGAGGTCTGGTGCAGGAGGGGTGAGGTCTGTTGTAGGAGTGGTGAGGTCTGGTGCAGGAGTGGTGAGGTCTGGTGTAGGAGTGGTGAGGTGTGGTGCAGGAGTGGTGAGGTTTGCTGTAGGAGTGGTGAGGTCTGGTGCAGGAGTGGTGAGGTCTGGTGCAGGAGTGATGAGGTCAGCTGTAGGAGTGGTGAGGTCTGGTTTAGGAGTGGTGAGGTCTGGTGTAGTAGTGGTGAGATCTGGTGTAGTAGTGGTGAAGTCTGGTGTAGTAGTGGTGAAGTCTGGTGTAGGAGTGGTTAGGTCTGGTGAGATTTGGAGCTGAACTGGTGAGGTCTGATGTAGTAGTGGTGAGGTCTGGTGTAGTAGTGGTGAAGTCTGGTGTAGGAGTGGTTAGGTCTGGTGAGATTTGGTGCTTGACTGGTGAGGTCTGGTGTAGCAGTGGTGAGGTCTGGTGTAGGACAGCAGTCTCCTGTCCTAGACAAAGCAGCGGCGGTGTTGCTGGCCTTCCTAAGGTCCGTTGTTCCAAATTTTTGGAAAAAATAATGCATTAGGTGAATTGAACTTCGACTTTTAAATGGATCACAGACTGGTTTATGATCACCTTGTTTCTACGAGGTTTCCAGAGACCTTGGGTTCAGTGAAGCCTCAATTCGTCTTTCTGATTAACTACTTAATTACTTAAAAAAGTTAAATTACAAAAAATCACTTATCAACTTTCTTGCAAGGTTCACTGGTTCTCTTACGATATTTTCTGAACCAACTCAGAGTAGCTGAATGGTTCAGAGAACCGACAAGTTGATAAATTAGACAGATATGCAACATTTGGGTATCTCTTTTGAGGAAACGTTTCGCCACACAGTGGCTTCATCAGTCCAATACAAAGTAGAAAGGTGTAAGGAGAGGAGGAGTTTGAGGTAATCAGTCCTCTCCTTACACCTTTCTACTTTGTATTTGACTGATGAAGCCACTGTGTGGCGAAACGTTTCCTCAAAAGAGATACCCAAATGTTGCATATGTGTCTAATTTATCAGAGTAGCTGCAGTTGCCCTCGATCCCTGATACCAGATTGTATGACACATACAGGTTTAGCACTTATTTTTTATTGAAAAAGAATAATGACCAGAAGACGATGAAGAGGAAGAAGAGAAAAACTATGAAAATGTTATACAAATGTGTCTTACTTACCAAGAAGAAGAAGAAGAAGCAGGAAAGGAAAAGCAAAAGCAAAAAATATGAAGCAATAGGTTGTCTTACAATAACTATGCAACTGTACTCACCTACTATACAATCAAGGGTAAGAGAAATGCTGCGACAAAACTCACCCGTAACTAAACATTTCAGAACTATTTTATTTTTATTAACACATCGGCCGTCTCCCACCAAGGCAGGGTGGCCGAAAAGGAAAATCTTTCATCATCATTCATTCTATCACTGTCTTGCCAGAGGAGTGGTAACACTAAAGTTATAAAACTGCAACATTAACACCCCTCCTTCAGAGTGCAGGCACTGTACTTCCCATCTCCAGAACTCAAGGCCGGACTGCCGTTTTCCTGAATCCCTTCATAAATGTTACCTTGCTCACACTCCAACAGCACAAGTCCTTAAAACCATTTGTCTACATTCGCTGCTATCTAACACGCTCACGCATGCTTGCTGGAAGTCCAAGCCCCTCGTGCACAAAACCTCCTTTACACCCTTCCTCCAACCTTTCCTAGGCCGACCCCTACCCAGCCTTCCCTTCACTAGAGATTTATACACTCCAGAAGCCATTCTATTTTGTTCCATCCTCTCTATATGTCCGAATCACCTCAATAATCCCTCCTCAGCCTTCTGGATAATAGTTTTGGTAAATTCGCACCTACTCGTAATTTCCAAACTACAAATTCTCTGAAATATATTCACACAACTCATTGCCTTCAGACACGGCATCTCCAGTCTCCACTACCTCCAGCCTTCTCCTTGTTGCAACATTCACTACCCATGCTTCACACTCATATAAGAGTGTTGGTATAACTGTACTTTCATACATTTCCCTCTTTGCTTCCATAGACAAAGTTCTTTGTCTCCACAAACTCCTCAGTGCACCACTCACCTTTTTCCCCTCGTCAATTCTATGATTCACCTCATATTTCATAGACCCATCTGCTGACACGTCCACTCCTAAATATCTGAATACATTCACCTCCTCCATATTCTCTTCCTCCAATCTGATATCCAATCTTTCGTTACCTATTTTTTTATATCCTCATCACCTTACTCTTTTCCATATTCACTTTTAATTTTCTTTTTTTTACATACCCTTCCAAACTCATCCACCAACCTCTGCAACTTCTCTTCAGAATCTCCCAAAAGCACAGTGTCATCAGCAAAGAGCAACTGTGACAACTCCCACTTTGTGTTAGATTCCCTATCTTTTAACCCTACACCTCTTGCCAACAGCCGAGAAATCTCTTCTCTTACAACCCCATCTATAAATATATTGAACAACCACGGTGACATCACACATCCTTGTCTAAGGCCAACTTTTACTGTTAAATAATCTCCCTCTCTCCTACACACTCTAACCTGAGCCTCACTATCCTCATAAAAGCTCTTCACTGCTTTCAGTAACCTACCTCCTATTCCATACACCTGCATCATCTGCCACATTGCTCCCCTATCCACCCTATCATACGCCTTTTCCAAATCCATACATTCCACAAAAATCTCTTTCCCCTTATCTAAATACTGTTCACCTATATGTTTCACTGTAAACACTTGGCCTGCACACCCCCTACCCTTCCTAAAGCCTCCTTGTTTATGTGCTATCCTACTCTCTGTCTTACTCATAATTCTTTCAGTAATAACTCTACCATATACTTTACCAGGTATACTCAACAGACCTTTTTCCCTTTAATTTTTGCACTTTCTTTTTTCCCCTTTGCCTTTATACAAAGGAACTATGCATGCTCTCGGCCAATCCCTAGATACCTTACCATCTTCTATATACTTTTTAAATAAAAGCACCAACCACTCCAAAATTATATCCCCACCTGCTTATAACATTTCTATCTTTATCCCATCAATTCGAGCTGCCTAACCCCATTTCATTCTACCCACTGCCTCACGAACTTCCCCCACTCTCACAACTGGCTGTTCCTCAGTCCTACAAAATGTTATTCCTCCTTGCCGTATAAAGGAAATCACAGCTTCCCTATCTTCATCAACATATAACAATTCCTCAAAATATTCCCTCCATCTCCCCGATTCCTCTAACTCTCCTCTCCTATTTTTAACTATCAAATCCATTCGTTCCCTAGGCTTCCTCAACTCATTAATCTCTCTCCAAAACTTTTTCTTATTTTCATCAAAATTTGTTGATAACATCTCAGCCACTCTCATTTGGTCTCTTTTTACATTGCTTCACCACTCTCTTAACTTCTGTTTTCTCTCCATATACTCCTCCCTCCTTGCATCACTTCTACTTTGTAAAAATATCTGATATGCTAGTTTTTACTGTATCATCATTCGCCCAATCGCTCTTCTTCCCTCCCGCACCCACTTTCCTGTAACCATAAACTTCTGCTGAACACACTAACACTACATTCTTAAACCTACTCCATACATCTTCGACCCCATTGCCTATACTCTCACTAGCCCGCTATCCTCCAATAGTTGTTTATATCTTACCCTAAGTGCCTCCTCCTTTAGTTTATAAACCTTCACCTCTCTCTTACTTGCTGCTTCCATTTTCCTTGTATCCCATCTACCATTTACTCTCACTGTAGCTACAACAAGAAAGTGATCTGATTTATATGTGGTCCCTTTATAAACAGTGTTTTATCTACAAATACGAAGTCCAACAAACTACTGTCATTATGCCCTACATCATATCTTGTATATTTATTTATCATCTTTTTCATAAAATATTCATTACCTATAACCAAACCCCTTTCTATACAAAGTTCAGTCAAAGGGGCCCCATTATCATTTACATCTAGCACCCCAAATATACCTACCACACCTTCTTTAAATGTTTCTCCTTCTTTAGCATTTAGGTCTCCTAAAACAATTACTCTCACATTTGGTTCAAAAGTTCATACACACTCGTTAAACATCTCCCCAAATCTCTCTCTCTCCTCTACACTCCTCTCTTCTCCAGGTGCATACACACTTATTATAACCCACTTTTCGCATCCGACCCTTATTTTAATACATATAATCCTTGAATTTATACATTTATATTTCATCTTCTTCTTCCGTAACTGATCCTACAACATTATTGCTACCCCTTCCTTAGCTCTAACTCTCTCAGATACTCCCGACTTAAACCCATTTATTTCTCCACACTGAAACTCACGTACCCCCTTCAGCTTTGTTTTGCTTAGAGCCAGGATATCCAACTTCTTTTCATTCATAACAATAGCAATCATCTCTTTCTTATCATCCGCACTACATCCACGCACATTCAAGCATTTATGTTTTATAAAGTTTTTCTTCTCTTTTTTTAGCATTTTCTACACGAGAAGGGGTTACTAGCCCGCTGCTCCCGGAATTTTAGTCGCCTCATACAATACGCATGGCTAATGGAGTAAAGATTCTTTTCCACTTCCCTTATGGAGAATAAAGAAAATAAAGAAGAACAAGAACTATTAAGAAAAAAGAAGAAAAACCTTGATGTGTGTTTGTATATATATGCTTGTGCATGCCTGTTTAGTGTGACCTAAGTGTAAGTAGAAGTAGCAAGATATACCTGTTATCCAGCGTGTTTATGAGACAAAAAGGACACCAACAATCCCACCATTATGTAAAACAGTTACTTGGCAGAATGGTAGTACCTCCCTGGGTGGTTGCTGACGACCAACCTACTACATTTCAGAACTGTCACCTTGTAATTAGCGTGGTGGCCCAGCAGAGCCTGCGAGCACTGCATTAGTCCTGCCACCGGCGAGGCTTCACTAATCATCATGGGAGACCTCAGCAGTTCATGAGTGGATGGGCGATACTGTCGTTCCTCTCGCAGAGTTTAACCAGTGCAGAGTTTGTCCTCCACACCAATTAGAGCCGGTTGTTCCCCCGCTGACAAAAGTGAGTCTACAGGCACAGACTCATAAGGCTCACAATTGTACACACAACTTTTCATATTTTCTATTCTATATATAATGTATACTGACTTACACAAGTCGGACCTGCTCCATGTGAAGCCAGTATGTATAAGGCTGGGTAGATAAATATATTTACATATATTATATACTTAATGTTAATGATTTAATTTTACACACAGCACACACACACACACACACAAAAAAAAACACGCACAGGTATGATAAAACTCATGGAGCAGGAAGAGTGACCTAGTAGCGACCAGTAAAGAGGCGGAGCCAGGAGCTGTGACCCGACCCTTGCAACTACAACTAGGTGAGTACACACACACACAGAAGATTATCAGGAGGAGAGTGGTAGAGCACCTGGAACGGAACAAGATTGTAAATGAGAACCAGCACGGATTCAGGGAAGGCAAATCCTGTGTCACAAACCTCCTGGAGTTTTATGACAAGGTAACAGAGGTAAGACACGAGAGAGAAGGGTGGGTTGACTGCATTTTCTTGGATTGCAAGAAGGCCTTCGATACAGTTTCTCACAAGAGATTAGTGCAGAAGCTAGAGGATCAGGCACGTGTAACAGGAAGGGCACTGCAATGGATCAGAGAATACCTGACATGGAGGCAACAACGAGTCATGATACGTGATGAGGTATCACAGTGGGCGCCTGTGACGAGCGGGGTCCCACAAGGGTCAGTTCTAGGACCAGTGCTACTTTTGAGTATATGTGAATGACGCAGTGGAAGGATCTGACTCAGAAGTGTTCCTGTTCGCAGATGATGTGAAGTTAATGAGAGAATTAAATCAGATGAGGATCAGGCAGGACTTCAAGATACTTGGACAGGC
>WNWK01054817.1:0-11443 GCA_009830355.1 Cherax destructor
GCGAGGTAGTGGGTGGGAGGCGGGTTCGTGCTTGGCGGCACATTTTTACAGGACGAAATGTAGGAATCAGGGTTTGTATGGGAGAACTTGGGTTGAGGCTTTCTCTGAGGGTTATAGAACGATGACGGTGGTGTCCCTTTTAAGGTTTTGGGGATGACGTAGGAACCATTCGAGGGGGACTGGTCGAGTGGGGGGAGGGGGGAGGTTGGGTATATCCGGAAGGGGTTGACTAGGGTATAGTATGGTTGATTGATGTGTGGTTGGTTAGGCGTGGGTATACAGGGTTGAAGCTAGGATGGGTTGGGTCGGGGTGGTATCGTGGGTGTCCGTTTTTTGGACGTTTCGGGGGTTTTATGGGGTTGTAGGTAATTTTTCAGGTGTGTGTTGACTCAGACTTGGAGTGATGTTGGTTGGGGGGGGTCATAGGGGTCATGGACGCATGGGGTTTTCCTCTAGGATGTAGTAGTGTAATCTAAAGTTAAAGTAGTAGGGTTTGTCGGTGGTGATGTGCTGGCAGTTTGCATTTATGTGGCAGGTTGGAGGTTAGGAGGTATTAGGTGTTAGCCAACCGACAGTGTGCAGGTGTGCTTGGGTGAAGTTGGCCCAGGTATCTGTGGCAATTCATGTAGGATAAAGTTGATGTTTTGCTATGTTTTTCTTAAGTTTAACGTTTTTAGTACTGTATTCTGTATGTGTTCCCTATCTTTTGTTTGAATTATACATTATGAGCAGCTTCTGCATATTTTTGTGTTTTTTCTAGAGTGTTTGTATATGTATGCAACACAAATGTGTTTTGTGTGGTCTTATTCTCCGATGTGGGAATGTGACGTTGTGTTGTAGACAGTGTTGTCTACGGTAGTGATGGCTTGATGTTAATGTATTTCTTGTTTAAGATGATGATGTGGTGTGACCCTTGTTTCAGGGATCAGTTGTTTTTGTGTGTTATTGTGCAACACCTGTTTTATAGGCAGAAAGTTTAAGGTTTTATTTTATTTCATGCCTATGTACTGCGTTTTGTGGTAGGGAAGTAGTAAGATATGTAACCAACGGTTTAATTTTGTGGTGTTTTTGAGACAATGTATGTTCAGTTTCATTGACAGTGTGTTATGTTATTGTCACCGTATTACAGAATGGATATAAATGCACTGGAAACCGTACAGAGGAGGATGACAAAGTTGATCCCATGTATCAGAAATCTTCCCTATGAGGATAGGCTGAGGGCCCTGAATCTGCACTCGCTAGAAAGGCGTAGAATTAGGTGGGATATGATTGAGGTGTATAAATGGAAAACAGGAATAAATAAAGGGGATGTAAATAGCGTGCTGAAAATATCCAGCCAAGACAGGACTCGCAGCAATGGTTTCAAGTTGGAAAAGTTCAGATTCAGGAAGGATATAGGAAAGCACTGGTTTGGTAATAGAGTTGTGGATGAGTGGCACAAACTCCCGATTACCGTCATAGGGGCTGGGACGTTGTGTAATTTTAAAAATAGGTTAGATAAATACATGAGTGGGTGTTGGTGGGTGTGAGTTGGACCTGACTAGCTTGTGCTACTAGGTCAGATGCCGTACTAATTCCTTAAGTGTGAAGTGAACTGACTACCTGGAGTTTACCTGGGGAGGGTTAAATCCAGGTGGTCGGCTAGATAAATATATGAGTGGGTGCGGGTGGGTGTGAGTTGGTCCTGACTAGCTTGTGCCACTAGGTCAGATGCCGTGCTCCTTCCTTAAGTGAATGTAACCTGACCTGGCTGGGTCGGGGTATTGGCTTAAGCCGGTTGGAGACTTGGACCTGCCTCGCATGGGCCAGTAGGCCTGCTGCAGTGTTCCTTCTTTCTTATGTTCTTATTTATACCAGGAGAGAGGGGTCAACGCCCCTGCGGCCCGGTCTGTAAGTTATACTTTTTGAATCAAACTGAACACATATTACTCTGCAAAATAATATTACAGTAGCCCTTTCACGAGCAAACACCCAAACAATTACTGCTAGCAGCGGTAAGATTGTCTCATATCAAACTACAGTACATATACCAATATATTCCTTCTGCTTTCAACAAACCGGCAGTATCCCGCCAAGGCATGGTGGCCCAAAAAGAGAAAGGGTTTCTAGCCCCTTGCTCCCGGGATTTTAGGGGGGGTGTAGATTCGCCGGAACACCCCCGGCCCGGGTCATTTCCAAATGGTGACCTGGCCTTGGCTCCCTGTCTTGAGAGTGTCTGAGACCTATGTCTTCCATGGGAGGAAGTACAAGTACAGCCTCATCGTCTGGGACAAATTGTCTTCAGGCTCATAGGAAGAAGCTAGGCCTCTCTGGTCTGCTATCTTCCCCGCCCCAGGGAGGCTGATGGGAAGGGCAGTCTTGCGAGCTGCAGATGGTACCAAGCTCTAGCTTTGGCACCTACCCTGCCGTAGAAGGGCTGGGCATGGTTGAGCCCTCCAGCATTTTAGTCGCCTCCTACGACATGCATGGCTTACAGAGGAAGAATTCTGTTCCACTTCCCCAATATATATATATATATATATATATATATATATATATATATATATATATATATATATATACATACAGTGGACCCCGAGTTTCGTAAAAACTTCACTCCTGAAGTCTGCTCAAGTGCCATTACCGAACGAATTTACTCCCTTAAGGAAAAATTATACTTACATAATTGCACGATTTCCGGGGTATTCGTTAACCGAGGGTCCACTGTATATATATAAGATGGGGTCCACCTCTGGTGCAAATTGTGGGACAAATAGCCTCGGAGAAGTGGATAAAAAGGCTTCAAGGAAGAATATTTGGATTTCTTCCTGAAGCCATTTGAATATTCCACTTCCCCTACCACCCCATCTGTTTTTTTATTTTACCAATAGGTATATTTTATTACATAATATGGTACAAAAGATTTAGGAGATATATTGTTGATATAAAGATGGCATATACAGTACACGAGGTGTGAGAGATACATGTCTAGTACATATTGTTACATGTTTGTCACTGATTATAATGCGAAAATCTCATCCAGCTCCTCCGAGCTGGGGCGCGTGCCCAGAATACAGCATGCATTACCCCTCTGAACAGCAACGCTGAGTCGCTGGAACAGAAAACTAGCTGCCCTGGGATCCCTAGTTACCCTGTTGAGTCTTTTGCCCAGCTCCTTGAGGAACTTAGATGCATTCTTTCCCCATGAGCCAAGGGTCTCCGAGCCTATGGGAACAAACATATAATGATGGGCAAGTTCTCCATATTTTCTCGACTTCTGGGACTCCCTGAAGGTGGCAGCTGCCCCTCCTTCCTCCCTGGTGTATTGGAGATAGGTATGAGCCAAGATAGATGCACATGTGTAGTCCCACACCACCTACTTGCCGTCTGTCCAGGCTTGAAGGGTGATACCATCTGGACGCTTTTGGCTGCCATCAGATCTGCATAGTTGGGGTGGCTTCCTTACTGCTGGGCATCCGGCTGTTGTGAGTCTCCTCTTGATAATGTTATTAACCTCTTCATGTCTTGCAATCTTTCCCTCGGATTTACGACACACAAGACCATGGTACCCGAATCGGTCTGCTGCTTCACTGCCACAAATACACCTGTGTTCGGCGAGAATAGGGGCGGCAAGTCGAAGGGCAACACCAATGCGGATGGTCTGTGGGTCGAGGCGTGTGCCAAGGCTGGAGTTGGGAACAGCCAAAAGAAAGTCTTCTGCATGAGGAGCTCTCACTGCAAGAAGGTGGGCTCTATCCTTCCCTGACACACTCTGAAGCATTGCTGAGGCTATATTCTCTACTATTGGGCCATCCCAGTGCGACTATTTGTAGTTGTTGGGGGAGCAGGCCTGGTTTCAGAGCCTGTTAGATTATCCCAGATCCTGGCTCCATCAATGAACTTTTGGTCATGGATTCCAATCGTGTCCCTAAGATGTTCAGGAAGAATTGCTGCTACAAGCCCTCTGGATGCAATGCATGAAGACAGGAAAGCAGGTAGAGCAATCTGAGATGACTTGCGGACACCAATGCCTCCTAGTCCGACTGGGAGTGTAGCTTGGTCCCACTGCCTATCTTCTAGAGTAAGGTTAAGTACTTTAGTAAAGATCTGCCTCAGGATACTGTCATATTCGTGCAGTATAGATTTATCATATGAAGGAGCACATCTTAGGAAATATGTCAACCTGGGCATACTCAAGCATTTTGTGATAAGGTACAAGGCATCATAGGTGTCAAGATTGCCTATTCGTTGTTCCATTCTCCTCAATTCTTCCAGTTTCTTCCTGAGAATTGTGTCAATGGCATCGCTTCCCAGAGGTGCTCCAAGCAAGACACTATTTGTAGGGGCAATGACTGTTGCTACTGGTAGTTTTGATATCACTGCATCTATCACTTGTTGATTGACTGAGATGATTTCACATTTGGATGGATTCAGGATGAGACCCATTTCCTGTCCCCGTGTCATCACCTATGTAAGATCATCTAGAAGGGACTCCTTTGTACCTGCTAGTGTGCCATCATCCAGGAACCAGATGTTTAGGTCACTGGTCAGTCTGACTGTGATTTCCCTAACCGCTATAGAGAAGAGAAATTGTGCGAGAGGGTCCCCTTGCTGGACACCCTCTGATGATGTGATTTCATGCTCTCAACAGGAGCATTGATTCCTTGCTATATCCAGCTGAAACAAAAGGGAAGAGACCTGGGAAATGTTCTTGTACAGCTGCTAATACCACGTCTCTTTTCATGAGATTAAATGCATTCCTGAAATCTAATTTAATCACTGCATTGTCCTCAGGCAGGTTGTCGATATACGCCCTGGTTGCATGAACCGCTTCTTCCTTGAGAGACCCCAAAATGAAGCTGGTTTGGTTGAAGCATGATGGCCGCCTCTGCACGAATACTTCGGACAGCAGCTTTAGAAACGAGGTGGCGAAACGTGTTGCCCACTGTGATTGGCCTAATTCCTCCATCCTTCTTTTTAAGGGCACAAAGTGATGCACCAAAAAAGAAAGGTTTAATTTCGTCAGGAATCGGACCAGCCAAGGAATTGTTGACAAACCTTGTGATCTCTGAAAGCAGTGTCTCTGCAATCTCTCCAATAACTGGATTAACCATTTCCTTTAAATGCTGTGGCCTTATTCCAGTGTAACCCCCAGCAGAACTGGACGGGAATAACATTATTGCTTTGTAAATGTCCAAGTCTTGCACAATCAATGGTTCCACAGTGGTGACAAAGGTGTTGGAACTGTTGGTGCCCCTGGTTTCCCTGGCAGGGTGATTTCCTCTAAGTGCTTCAGCAGTGTCAGCATCCCTGGGGGCAACTGTATCTTCACTGGTGATAATTCAATTTTCTTGCTCACTAGGACTGATTTTTTCGCTTTCAGAGTGAGTGGGGGTTTTCCTCTCCCCTTTCTGTATTGATGGGGAAGGTGA
Organism: Cherax destructor; assembly: GCA_009830355.1. Lineage (NCBI taxonomy): Eukaryota > Metazoa > Arthropoda > Malacostraca > Decapoda > Parastacidae > Cherax > Cherax destructor. Next base: position 5,412 of record WNWK01054817.1, read on the forward strand.
ATGAGGTTATCAGCTCTAGGAAAGTCTCTTAAGGATTTAATGATCATTGATGATAGCCTCTTTCCCCAAGAACTGTTGTGCCATGCCTTGATGGTTGGTGGAGCATTTAGGATAGCAGAACCATCGTTTACTTTTATTAAGAGGTCAGTAAGTTTCCCAGCTGCGTGTGGATGGGCTGTTTTGGGAATATGTTTGAGTGTCCTGGTACCTGTTGCTTTAATTGCTTCCAAGATATTATTTGATGAGATGAGATCTGTTGGAGTGGGTTCAGGTGCCTGAAGTGGCTCTGGGTTATCACTTTCCACAGGAGGACATCTTGAACCCGGGCACCTACCATGTTTGCGGAGGAAACCATTAGAGTTGAGACAACGAAGCTGTAAACACGACCGGCACTTGCCTCTCCTAGTATTGCCAGCCGTGCCCTTTTCCTGGCTGCTCACTTCCTCATAACTGGCATTCATCTGGCTAGTTAGACTGTAGTTGAGTACGACATGCTGGATGGGTAAGGTGCGTGGAAGGTAGTGAACTTGATTGTGGTGGCCTGGTAGGGCTTGAAAGGTGTTGCTGGAATTTGTGTGGGGGAGGCGCAGGTAGTTGGGTGTTGGAGGCGCAGGTTGTTGGGTGGGGGATGCGCCGGTTGTTGGGTGGGGGTAGCCAGGGGAGAGGAGTGAGGGGAGTACACTACACATAGACGCACTTTATATATTGTTCACACTGTCTTACAATACACACAACACACACAATACACACAACATTATTTGTTTCCCATGTATGTCATGAAAAATGTGTGTATATGCACTGTTGAACCTCAGTGTCTTCCCTCACCACCTACACACATTGCCTCTTCCCCCTCCCCTGTGGCGTGGTGGAGGGGGCACGGGCTGGTCACTCCCTCGTTAACATTAACCCCACGTTGTTTTTCCATAACATATGCCTCTAATTATTCCATGCATTGACACGTAATTATTTCTAGGTTAACTGGAAGCATGGCGCATAGTGCTGGAGGTAGATTTTTTTATGAGAGCTTTTCGAGGTTTGTATATACGATAATTTTGGCCGGCACTCCCACACAGTGTAGGCATTATTCTCCCCCACCCACACTGACCATCTTCCACACTACCACCACTCACCAACCTTCACAAACTGCACAACATTTCCACTAATTATGTTGAAACAATGCACTGTAATGTCTTCTCACTGCACTGGAATGTTCCCAGAGTATTCACACTGAGTTCTGTTCAGTCTTAGATCTGGTCAGCCTCGTTGATCAGTACTTATTCTTGAAAATCCCGCAGCTAGCCTGCCACACATCTTGCCATGCCAGCGCCTGCCGTACATATGTATATATATATTTATATATATATATATATATATATATATATATATTATATATATATATATATATATATATATATATATATATAAGTAGGTAAATCTTTCAGTATGGCTCGAAGTAGATACTTCCGGTCTGCTCCCACTTCCGGTCGGCCCACCCTCCCACTTCCGGTCTGTCCAACCCCCACTTCCGGTCACCCCCACTTCCGGTCGGCCCCCACCCCCTTGACCTCCCCCTCATATTTTTTTTTTTTTTTTCATCCTTAGCAGACCCGCACCCCTCATCCCCCTCACCCCCTAACACACCCTGAGAGCCTCATCCCTGAGCGGTCTCCTTCCGCGCGCTCGAGCCCCTTGCCCTGCCGCGCCCGCCCCGCGCCCGCCCGCCTCGCGCCCTGCCCCGCGCCCTTCCGCGTCGAGCTGCCCTGAGCTGCCTTCTGCAGCGCCTTCTGCGGATCGCCCCCGCTCCTCGATTTTTTTCGAATTTTTTTTTTCATTTTTTCAAATTTTTCATTTTTTCAATATTACTTCTGATATTTTTTACTTGACCTCTATGGAGAGTCAGAGATATGGTAACCCCTATGGGGTAGAAATTTTCTCGATTTCAATAAAAAGAACGAAAAGACTCGATTTCAATATGCTATCATTCCTCCATCTCCTTGGATCAAGTTCCCTATGGGGTAGAAATTTTCTCGATTCCAATAAAAAGAATGAAAAGACTCATTTTTACTAATTAATCAGAAAAGACACCCTATGAGGTCTCTCTCTTAAGTAAATTGAACTAAGACTTACCTACTTTGGAATTTCATCAAATTCACTTCCATCCCCCCAAAACCCCTGCTCCAATTCCTCGGATCAAGATCACCCATCTCCCGCCCACACCCTCTTGGTGGCCAGCGACGTCACAATATTTCCTCGGACAAGCTTAAACATGAGAAGAGTACAACAAGTTCAATCAAGCGAGCCCAGGTGTGGTGCGCCGTCATCACTGGGTCGCCAACAAGTTCAATCAAGCGAGCCCAGGTGTGATGTGACGTCACAATATTTCCTCGGACAAGCATCCCTATGGGGTCTCTCTTTAAGTTAAACGAGCTAAAATTAGGTTAACTCTAATACACATTTTTCATTTATTTATTTTATTATTATAGAAAGATACATTTTTCCAGTCTTACATTAACATTTTTTTCAGGTATCAAGTCAAGTCATTGACTAAAATGAACATAACACGAATTAAGATTTCGGCTAACAAAGTAAAAAGATACATTTTTCCAGTCTTACATTAACATTTTCAGGTAACAATAAAAAGTCCCCATACGGGTAAGTCAAGTCATTGACTAAAATGAACATAACACGAATTAAGATTTCAGGTAACAGTCTAAAAAGATACATTTTTCCATGTTTTCAGGTAATACGGTAATTTTCAGTCGTTTTAATACCCACTTTAAGATTTTCCACTTATAACTCACAATATTTTTTACTATTTCATCAGAAAACGATCCAATTCAACGAATTTTTAAGACGTTTCATCCACCCCAGCGCCTGAGGTCACGACCTCACCTGCTCTCTACCACACACACCCCATCTCCCACCCATCACAGGCCCACCCCAGCGCCTGAGGCCATGACCTCACCTGCTCTCTCTCTCTCTACCTCACACACACACACACCGCGCGCGCACACACACACACACACACACACACACACACACACACACAAACACACCACCCATTACCCCATCACTCATCTCAATGTTTTCCAGTTTTTACTAATTCATCCAAAAAGCCACATCTGCCTCCACAGAACATACACTCATTTTATACTCAATATAACCAAGAAATACATTGGAACACCTCCAAAACACTCTTATACATCATTTGAATACCCCCAAAACATCATTGAATACTGTGAAAACGACATTGAATACTATCAAATAACATTTAAAACACCTCTAACTCATACACCAAACTACACTCGCCCCAAAATCACTCATCTCAATTTTTTTCCAGTTTTACTAATTCATCCCAAAAAAAGATCATTTAACCTATGAATACTTTCACTAAGATCACATTTTTACACATTCCCCCAAAACACCATTGAACACCACCAAAACGCCATTGAATGCACCCAAAACACTATTGAACACCACCAAAACACCATCAAACTTTCCCTCAAATCACTATAACCAACTTTTTAAGATGACAAAACCACTATCTAAGTACACTCATCCCAATATTTTTCCCCGTTTTACTAATTCATCAAAAAAAAGTAATCACTAAAACACACTTTCAAAAACACAATCACCATTGAACACCTCCAAAAACACCTTTGAATACCCCATACAGCAACAATGAATACTCCCAAAACACCATTTGAATACTCCCGAAACAATATATAACATTCAACCTAACCTAACCTAACAACATCTAACGTAACAAAAAAATAACATCTAACCTAACAACTTAACCCTCAAAACATCATTGAATACTATAAAAACACTTCAAAATCACTCTCATGCATCATTTGAACACCTTCAACTAAGTCATGGAACATTATCAAAAAAACTAAGACACCTTCAACTAACACCTGAGACCTCAACAAAACCTATACAAGACATAATCCCAATATTTCCTCTCTTTAAGTTAAAATGAGCTAAAATACTACAACTAAGACATATCATAATCACATTTTTTATAAACATCCCCTCAAATCATTATAACCAACTTTATAAGATCATTAATCTCAATCCACTAAGATCACTCATTTCAATTTTTCCCGTTTTACTAATTCATCAAAGAAAAGACAAACCCATCTCCACAGAACATTTTTCATATACATTCCCTCAAAACACTCCAACCAAGATCTCTACTTACCTCCAACTCGGATAAAACAAAAAGATCATTAGGACAAAGATCGGTAAAACTATGAATACTTTTTACTAATGGAACACTTCCAAACAACATTAGAACATTTCCAAATTACATTAGAAAATTCCCAGATTACTTTGAACACATCCAATACAATATTAGAACACTCCCAGATTACTTTGAGCACATCCAAAACAATATTAGAACGCCCTCAGATTACTTCCAAACAATATTAGATCACCATCAAAAACACTCTTATACCTCATTTGAACACCACCAAAACACTCTTGTACATCATATGAACACCTTCAAAAACACTATCAAACACCTCAAATAACATTTAACCTAACCTAACTTTAACTTCAAAAACACTCTAAAACATAACACACCACCAACCAACTAAGACATATCATATTCCCATTTTTACAAAAATCTCCTCAAATCACTCAAAATCACCATTGAATACTTCCAAGACATCATCAAACTTTCCTCAAAACATTCCCTCAAAAACTCCAACCAAGATCACTACTTACCTCCAACTCGGATAAAACATGAACACAAAAATACATGAACATAATCCTATCGCAAAAACACAAAACACACTTTCAAAAAAACACAACGCCTTGACCACCAAAACACTCTTATACATCATTTGATTACTCCCAAAACACCATTTGAATACTCCCGAAACAATATATATCATTTAACCTAACCTAACCTAACAACATCTAACCTAACCAAAAAAAATAGCATCTAATCTAACAACTTAACCTTCAAAAACACTATCAAACACCACAAATAACATTTAACCTAACCTAACCTAACAACATCTAACCTAACCAAAAATAGCATCTAATCTAACAACTTAACCTTCAAAAACACTATCAAACACCACAAATAACATTTATCCTAACCTAACTTATCCTTCAAATCACTCATTCACCATTTGAACACCTTCAACTAACACAGACATACACCCTCCAACTAAGTCATGGAACATTATCAAAAAACTAAGACACCTTCAACTAACACCTGAGACATCAACAAAACCTATACAAGACATATTCACCAATCTTATACCTGACATGAGCCATATCCAACATCTAAGACAAATAAAAAATCTAACTCATATACACAATATAATATATAACTGCAAAATACCATGTCACGATCACCACCAACTATAACATATGTACCCAAAAAAATCTAAGAAACACCAAAACTAAGACATACACTTCCAACTATAACATGATATGAACACACAACCAACTTATACACGACCTAATCACAACAAAACCTAAGACATGAAACATATACACAAAATAAGACATAAACACAAATATTCTAAGATCCACTAACTAAGACATAATATGAACCCACAAACAAATTTAAACCATCAGTCAGGTCAAAAATCTAAGACACAGACACCACCAACTAAGATATATACACAAAATAAGACATAGGCACAAAAACACCATAATCACATGATAACCATAAAATCTAAGACATATTAAAAAATCTAAGAGATGCACTCAAAAATAAGATAGACACCACCAACTAATATGCTACATAAACACAAAATTTTAAAACATGTAACATTAAAAATCTATGACATAATAAAATATTCTATGATATATAAACAAAATAAGACATAAGCACAAAAAAATACCATAACATGATCACTATAACATGCACCCCAAACTTATACACGTCATGATCACAACAAATTTAAGACATGAGTCATACATAGTACACTATCTACCAAAAATAGAAAACTATCACTTGATCACATAAAAATTGACTTACAATCACTTAAGTCATATGAAAACATAAA
>WNWK01054818.1:0-11442 GCA_009830355.1 Cherax destructor
TATATATATATGTCGTGCCGATTAGGTAAAACTTGCGATTTGGCTTAAATAGCAACGCTCACCTTGCCATATAAGACAAGTGAAAATTTGTGTATGCAATAATTTCCCAAAATCATTCTGAACATAACGAAAAAATATATTTAATTGTGTTTGTTTATTATTAAATTAATGTTAACGTATCTAAAAATATATTTAGTTGGGTTAAGCTAAATTAAATTGCGCTTGTTGTAATAAGGTTAGGTAGGTTTTCAAAGTTTCTCTTGGTACAAAATTATTAATTTTACATTAACATAAATGAAAAAATATACCTTTAAACGTATAAGAAAAATTTTGGAAAGGACTTAGTTTTAAATGAGTTCTTGCTAATTGACCAGTTTTACCTAATCGGACGACATATATATATATATATATATATATATATATATATATATATATATATATATATATATATTATATATATATATATCATTCTGAACCTAACGAAAAAATATATTTAATTGTATTTGATTACTATTAAATTACTGTAAACTTACCTAAAATATATTTAGTTGTTGAAAATAAGAAAAAGTTTTGGAGTGAGATTAATAAGTTGAGAAGCCTAGGAACAAATGGATTTGTCAGTTAAAAATAGGAGGGGAGAGTTATTAAATGGAGAGTTAGAGGTATCAGGAAGATGGAGGAATATTTTGAGGAGTTGTTAAATGTTGATGAAGACAGGAAGCTGTGATTTCGTGTGTAGGGCAGGAGGAATAATATCTTGTAGGAGTGTGGAAGAGCCAGTGGTGAGTGTGGGGAAAGTTCGTGAGGCAGTGGGTAGAATGAAAGGGTAAGGCACCTGGGATTGATGGGATAAAGAGAGAAATGTTAAAAACAGGCGGGGATATTGTTTTGGAGTGGTTGGTACTATTATTTAATAAATGTATGGAAGAGGGTAAGGTAACTAGGGACTGGCAGAGCGCGTGTATTGTTCCTTTATAAGGGAATAAGTCTGTTGAGTATACCAGGTAAAGTGAATGGTAGAGTTATTATTGAAAGAATTAAGAGTAAGACAGAGAGCAGGATAGCAGATGAACAAGGGGGCTTTAGGAAAGGTAGGGGGTGTGTAGATCAAGTGTTTACAGTGAAACATGTAGGTGAACAGTATTTGGATAAGGGTAAAGAGGTTTTTGTGGCAGTTATGGTTTTGAAAAAGGCGTATGATAGGGTGGATAGAGGGGCGATGTGGCAGATGTTGGAGGTGTATGGAATAGGATGTAGGTTACTGAAAGCAGTGAAGAGCTTTTATGAGGATAGTGAGGCTCAGGTTAGAGTGTGTAGGAGAGAGGGAGATTATTTCCCAGTAAAAGTGGGCCTTAGACGAGGATGTGTGATGTCACCGTGGTTGTTCAATATATTTATAGATGGGGTTGTAAGAGAAGTGAATGCGAGGGTCTTGGCATGAGGTGTGGGGTTAAAAGACAAAGAAGCAAATACAAAGTGGGAGTTGTCACAGTTGCTTTTTGCTGAGGACACTGTGCTTTTGGGAGATTCTGAAGAGAAGTTGCAGAGGTTGGTGGATGAATTTGGTAGGGTGTGTAAAAGAAGAAAATTGAAAGTGAATATAGGAAAGAGTAAGGTGATGAGGATAACAAAAAGATTAGGTGACGAAAGATTGGATATCAGATTGGAGGAAGAGAGTATGGAGGAGGTGAATGTATTCAGATATTTGGGAGTGGACATGTCAGCAAATGGGTCTATGAAGGATGAGGTGAATCATAGAATTGATTAGGGGAAAAGGGTGAGTGGTGCACTTCGGAGTCTGTGGAGACAAAGAACTTTGTCCATGGAAGTAAAGAGGGGAATGTATGAGAGTATAGTTCTACCAACACTCTTATATGGGTGTGAAGCATGGGTGATGAATGTTGCAACGAGGAGAAGGCTGGAGGCAGTGGAGATGTCATGTCTGAGGTCAATGTGTGGTGTGAATATAATGCAGAGAATTCGGAGTTTGGAAATTAGGAGGAGTGCGGGATTACCAAAACTATCATCCAGAGGGCTGAGGAGAGGTTGTTGAGGTGGTTCGGACATGTAGAGAAAATGGAACGAAACAGAATGACTTCGATAGCGTATAAATCTGTAGTGGAGGGAAGGCGGGGTAGGGGTTGGCCTAGGAAAGGTTGGAGCGAGGGGTAAAAGAGGTTTTGTGTGCGATTGGCTTGGATTTCCAGCAAGCATGCGTGAGCGTATTTGATAGGAGTGAATGGAGACAAATGGTTTTAATACTTGACGTGCTGTGGGAGTGTGAGCAAAGTAACATTTATGAAGGGCTTCAGGAAACCGGCAGGCCGGACTTGAGTCCTGGAGATGGGAAGTACAGTGTCTGCACTCTGAAGGAGGGTGTTAATGTTGCAGTTTTATAACTGTAGTGTAAAGCACCCCTCTGGCAAGACAGTGATGGGTGAATGATGATGAAAGTTTTTCTTTTCGGGCCACCCTGCCTTGGTGGGAATCAGCCGATGTGTTAATAAAAAAATAATTAGTTGGATAAGGCTAAATTAAATTGCGCTTGTTATAATAAGGTTAGATAAGTTTTCTAATGTTCTTCTGGTACAAAATTATTAATTTTTACATTGATATAAATGATGTTAGGAAGCATTTCTTCAGCCAAGACTAGTCAGGAAGATATAGTGGAAAGAAAGATATAGTGGAGGCAGGAACCATACATAGTTTAAGACAAGATATGATAAAGCTCATGGAGCAGGGAGAGCAGAGACCCAGTAGCGGACAGCGAAGGCGGGGCCAGGAGCTGAGTCTCGACCCCTGCAATTAGGTGAGGTGAGTACACACACACACCCACATACACACACACACACACACACAAAATATATATATATATATATATATATATATATATATATATATATATATATACAGACACCCACTTTGAAAAATAGAGGAATTCCAAGCGATTTCCGTGACTACTCACATTATCAAGGAACTATAAAAGAAAACATGACAAGAAGGCTTATAAAGGGGCAAGACTACACCTCACATTCACATCATACTAACAAAGACCACACCTCACAGTAGCGTGACTCTGTGAAGAGGACCTGAAACTCTTCCCAAGCATTAAGATTAGTCCAAATTATGTGGTTAAATTAGACACATATGCAACACTTGGGTATCTTTATTGAGGAAACGTTTCGCCACACAGTGGCTTCATCAGTCCAATACAAAGAAGAAAGTAGTAATAAAAGGAGGAGTTTGAGGTAATCAGTCCCTCGGCCTGGAGTCGATGTGTTCAGTCCATCAATCTTGAAGTATTTATTTACTTTTACCAGTTTGACCGTAATAAAATTTATCGCATATTTTACAGGGAATCTTATAGACACATACGACAGCATTTTGGGGGGAATTTTTTATCAAAAGTTTTTTTACTGTATCAAGATTTTTAAATACAACTTTGACATTAAAATTCTTAAGGAAGGAAGGCATTTCAACCAAGTTTTCATGGTAAGGGAGAACCAACATATTTTTAGTTGAATAAGGTTGGTTGTCCCTTTTTGGATTGTAAAAAGTATTTCTAGCTATTTTAAAAGATTTATCAATTACGTTTCTTGAGTATTTTAAACCATTAGCTATTTCATAAATTTTAGAGATTTCTTCATCTATGAACTCTGGACTACAAATACGTAAAGCTCTCAAAAACATTGAAGAGAAAACCGACACTTTAACTCTATCTTGATGTGAAGAATAATAGTGTACATAGGAACAATTATTTGTAGGTTTTCTGTAAATTTTAAATTTAAAATCAATGTTACCCTTAATAATAAAAACATCTAGGAAGGGCAATGAGTTATTTACTTCGAATTCAACAGTAAAATTTATAGAATGAGCTAAGCTATTTAATTTAACAAGGAAATGGTTTATGTCTACATTCTTAGGCATAAGGCACAAAATTTCAACATATCTATACCACTTAGCTCTATTGGGAAGGATTGTGTTACAATCTTATTTAAAAATTCCATGTATAAATTACTAAGAACAGTTGAGGTGGGTCTTGTTAGTATGATGTGACTCTGAGGTGTAGTCTTGCCCCTTTATAAGCCTTCTTGTCATGTTTTCTTTTATAGTTCCTTGATAATGTGAGTAGTCACTAAAGCGCTTGGAATTCCTCTATTTTTTCATAGTGGTTGTCTTGCATATTTTGCTTTTGATATCACCTGTTTACTGTATTATATATATATATATTCATAAAAATATATAGGAGGTACCATTCTAGAACTTGTTTATTTCAATCTATGGGGAAGTAGAAGAATTTCCTCCGTAAGCCATGTGTCGTAAGAGGCCACTAAAATTTAATGGCATATGGCTGAATATGTTCAGCGATGCCCTGAGCCAGGATCATGACACTGACTTTCCGTCCATGGGCCCAGTCAGGACTCCACAGGCATTGAAATTTAACTCATGAAATCTCATCATAGATTGTTTAGTTAGTCCTTAGCCAAAAACAAATTTGGGAACTAATACTTGTTTACCATCATGGATGCAGCGACTCAATATCCCGAGGTTTTCCTATGAGAAAATTAATGCCCGGGCTATTGTGAGAACATTAATGAGATTTTTTCCCAGGTTGGATTACCACAGAGATCCAGTTTGATCAAGGATCCAACTTCATCTCTAAGATCTTTCGTGAGACACTATCTCATCTAGGAATAAAGTCCATACTTCCACCAGTTATCCAAGTCACAAGGTGCTCTAAAATTCCATCGGACTTTGAAGTCCATGATGAGGGTATATTGTGAACACTTCTCCAGAGACTGGGCTGAAGGTATTCCTTTTCCTCTGTTCGCTATCAAGGAAAGTGAACAGGAAAGCCTCGGGTTTAGCCCGTTTGAATCGATATTCGGACACCAGGTACGTGGTCCTCTCGTTGTATTGAGGGACGTCTTGATGGGAAAATCAGTTCATCACTGAGTAAATCTCCTTCGTTAATACAGAAGCATTTGAAGGCTGCTAGAGACCTGGCGTCAAGAAACCTTGTTACAGCCCAGGCTAAAATGAAGCAATGGTATGATCAACATACGGTCTCTCGTTCATTTAAACCAGGTCATACTTTACAAGCTCTACGATGGCCCCTGGAAATAGTGAAAAAAAAACTGATGTAAATTATTTAGTATGCACTCCGGGAAAGAGGAAGTTAGAGCATGTGTACCATGTCAGTCAACTCAAGGCCTACTACTCTAGTCTCTTACCAACTGCATCTGTACTTCCTAAGACAAAAGGAAGAACACGTCTCTGGGGTATAGAGGTGCGCTTAGAAAATTCTGCGACACTACAATCGTTTGACCATTTCCTTAGTAACCTAGATCTGGATAAGGCTGCTAATATTAAACATTTGATTTTGGAATAATCTTGTTTGTTCAGCGATGTTCCTAAACGCTGTACTCTGGGTGTTCACAACGTTGATGTACAAGGTGCCTCACCAATTAAGCAATCGCCCTATAGAATGAGCCCAACGAAGCATAAAACCCTCAGAAAAGACGTTGACTTTTTGTTATCGTAAGGACTAATTGTGAGAACTAAAAGTCCGTGGGCATCTCCTTGTATTTTAGTACCTAAAGCAGACGGTACTTTTAGGATGAGCATAGATGGATATCCCTTACCACGCATTGACGACCTTATTGATCGTGTCTCAGGAGCCCAGTATGTCAGCCGTTCAGATCTCTTGCGGGGATATTATCAAGTCTACCTTACGGAGCGTGCTCAGGAAATATCTGCCTTCACCGTTCATGATGGGTTCTTTAACTATCTCGTCACTCCATTCGGTTTATGTAACGCTGCTTCGACTTTCCAACGTCTGATGAATGAACTGACACACAACGTAGATGGAGTTGAAGCCTACCTTGACGATTTAGTCGAGTATATTGACAAGTGGGAGCAACACTTGACACGTCTAAGAGCATTGTTTGAAAGATTGGTCCTCTATAACTTAACTGTTAACTTAGCTAAATGTAGTTTTGTACAAGCTGAGATTACCTATCTCGAATTTTGTATAGGTCAAGGAAAGGTCGCTCCCACTGATGCAAAGGTTCGTGCTATTTCCACATTTCCTGTACCTCTAGATCAGTGGTTCTCAACTCGTTTCAGCCCATGCACCACCAACCCAATTGGTGGTGCAGGCACCACCTAATTGGGTGGTGGTGCCCTTCCCTTTATATAAAGGAACTATACATGCTCTCTGCCAATCCCTAGGGACCTTCCCCCTCTTTCATACATTTATTAAACAAAAATACCAACCACTCCAGCACTATACCCCCTGCTTTTAACATTTCTGTCATGATCCTGTCAGTTACAGCTGCTTTACCCCCTTTCATTCTACGTAATGCCTCACGCACCTCCCCACACTCACATCCTGCTCTTCTTCACTCCTAAACGATGTTGTACCTCCCTGGCCAGTACATGAAATTACCGCCTCCCTTTTTTCATCGACATTTAAAAGTTCCTCAAAATATTCTCGCCATCTACCCAATACCTCCAGCTCCCCATCTACTAACTCCCCTATTCTGATTTTAACTGACAAATCCATTCCCTAGGCTTTCTTACCTTGTTTATCTCACTCCAAAAAAATTTCTTGTTTTCAGCAAATTCTTGACAGAGCCTCTCCCATTCTTTCATCCGCTCTTCTTTTCACTCTCTCACCACTCTCTTCACCTTTCTTTTACTCTCCATATACTCTGCTCTTCTATTAACACTTCTGTTTTGTAAAACCTCTCATAAGCTACCTTTTCTTTATCACACCCTTTACTTCTTCATTCCACCACTCACTCCTCTTCCTCCTGCACCCACCTCCTATAGCCACAAACTTCTGCCCCACATTCTAATACTGCATTTTTAAAACTATCCCAACTCTTTTCAAACCCCCCCACTACTCATACTTGCACTAGCCCACCTTTCTGCCAATAGTTGCTTATATCTCACCCTAACTTCCTCCTCCCTTAGTTTATACACTTTCACCTCTCTCTACTTGCTGTTGCCATTTTCTTTTGTCCCATCTACCTTTTACTCTAACTGTAGCTACAACTAAATAATGATCTGATATATATGTTCCCCCTCTATAAACATGTACATCCTGAAGCCTACCCATCAACCTTTATCCACCAATACATAATCCAACAAACTACTTTCCTTACGTGCTATATCATACCTTGTATATTTATTTATCCTCTTTTTCATAAAATATGTATTACTTATTACCAAACCTCTTTCTACACATAGCTCAATTAATGGTTCCCCATTTACATTTACCCCTGGCACCCAAATTTACCTACTACTCCCTCCACAACATTTTTACCCACTTTAGCATTAAGATCCCCAACCACAATTACTCTCTCACTTGGTTCAAAACTCCCCACACACTCACTCAACATTTCCCAAAATCTCTCTCTCTTCTCCAGGTGCATAAACACTTACTATAACCCACTTTTCACATCCAACCTTTATTTTACTCCACATAATCCTTGAATTTATACATTTATATTCCCTCTTTACCTGCCATAACGATTATTCAACATTATTGCCACTCCTTCTTTAACTCTAAGTATATTTGAAACTCCTGACCTAATCCCATTTATTTCTCCCCACTGAAACTCTCCTACCCCCTTCAGCTTTGTCTCACTTAAAGCCAGGACATCCAGCTTCTTTTCATTCATAACATCTACAATCATCTCTTCCTTATCATTCGCACAACATCCACGGACATTCAAACATCCCACTTTGACGGTTTTCTTCTTTTTCATTTTAGTAAGCTATACAGGAAAAGGGGTTACTAGCCCATTGCTCCTGGCATTTTAGTTGACTTTTACAACACACATGACTTACGGAGGAAAGATTCTTATTCCACTTCCCCATGGGTATGAAAGGAAAAGCAATAAGAACAAGAACTATTAAGATAAAATCAAAGAAAACTCAGATGAGTGTGTATACATAAACGTGTACATGTATGTGTAGCGTGACCTAAGTGTAAGTATTATTATTATTATTATTATTATTATTATTATTATTATTATTATTATTATTATTATTATTATTATTATTATTATTATAACATCTACATACTTCCCCTCTCCCCTTACGATAACTGCTGAATACTTTCTTCTCTCCCCATACGATGACTGATTAATACTCTCCTTGTTTTCTAATAATATTTGTATAATATCTGGGGTCTGGTTCAACCCTTTCCCTCTTCCCTTTACGATATCTGAGATATGGTTCAACTCCTTCCTTCTCTCTCTTACGATATCAATCCCCACCAGATTCGAGCAGAGGCAGAATGTGGGCTCAGCAGCCCGTCACAGCCACGTCCTCCACCTCACTCTTGACACTATATACACATTAAGTTGACACATGTGCTCGCTGGAGCAAGAGTAGAAGCCAGATACATCTAGTACCAAACTAACTTAATTATACTGTCATATTTTTTTTATTTGATTCTCACTCTCAGTATCTTTAGTTTCGTTGTAAACATTTCAATGTTATTTTGTTATCTGCATCATCCATTACAGTGGCACTCAAATAACTGTGAACGTCACTTCAGTGGTAGACAGAAAAAATGAAGATTAGATATAAGTAAAACGCAGAATAACATGTTGTTCATTAGAAATAAATTGCAGTTGCTTAGACATCGAAATAATGAAGAAATGGGAACTAGCACAGGAGATATCTTAGGCCTCTAAATATCTCTTCTACGTTTTTAAATTAATTTAAAAAGTAATTAGAATTTTTAATACGGTGGTACATTTTCTCGTTTTATAACATTTACTAGAAAATATATCAGTGTGTGTATATTATGCTTAGTCTACACTACGATAAATTATTTTGTAGGAAAAATCACCAGGTGAGTAACACCTGGTGATTTTCATTATTATCTCACTGTACAGTGAGTAACACATCTACTTTACCATCATTATCATGTCACTGTACAGTGAGTAACACATCTACTTTACCATCATTATCATCTCACTGTACAGTGAGTAACACATCTACTTTACCATCATTATCATATCACTGTACAGTGAGTAACACATCTACTTTACCATCATTACCATTCACTGTACAGTGAGTAACACATCTACTTTACCATCATTATCATGTCACTGTACAGTGAGTAACACATCTACTTTACCATCATTATTATCTACTGTACAGTGAGTAACACATCTACTTTACCATCATTATCATTCACTGTACAGTGAGTAACACATCTACTTTACCATCATTACATGTCACTGTACAGTGAGTAACACATCTACTTTACCATCATTATCATGTCACTGTACAGTGAGTAACACATCTACTTTACCATCATTATTATCTCACTGTACAGTGAGTAACACATCTACTTTACCATCATTATTATCTCACTGTACAGTGAGTAACACATCTACTTTACCATCATTATCATGTCACTGTACAGTGAGTAACACATCTACTTTACCATCATTATTATTCACTGTACAGTGAGTAACACATCTACTTTACCATCATTATTATCTCACTGTACAGTGAGTAACACATCTACTTTACCATCATTATTATCTCACTGTACAGTGAGTAACACATCTACTTTACCATCATTATCATTCACTGTACAGTGAGTAACACATCTACTTTACCATCATTATCATGTCACTGTACAGTGAGTAACACATCTACTTTACCATCATTATCATGTCATTGTACAGTGAGTAACACATCTACTTTACCATCATTATTATCTCACTGTACAGTGAGTAACACATCTACTTTACCATCATTATTATCTCACTGTACAGTGAGTAACACATCTACTTTACCATCATTATTATTCATGTACGAGTAAACATCTACTTACCATCATTATATTCATGTACAGTGAGTAACACATCTACTTTACCATCATTATCATGTCACTGTACAGTGAGTAACACATCTACTTTACCATCATTATCATGTCACTGTACAGTGAGACACATCTACTTTACCATCATTATCATGTCACTGTACAGTGAGTAACACATCTACTTTACCATCATTATTATCTCACTGTACAGTGAGTAACACATCTACTTTACCATCATTATCATTCACTGTACAGTGAGTAACACATCTACTTTACCATCATTATCATGTCACTGTACAGTGAGTAACACATCTACTTTACCATCATTATCATTCACTGTACATGGTAACATCTACTTACCATCATATATCTCACTGTACAGTGAGTAACACATCTACTTTACCATCATTATCATGTCACTGTACAGTGAGTAACACATCTACTTTACCATCATTATATTCTGTACAGTGGTAAACATCTACTTCCATCATTATCTTCACTGTACAGTGAGTAACACATCTACTTTACCATCATTATCATGTCACTGTACAGTGAGTAACACATCTACTTTCCCACATTATCATTCACTGAAATGAGTACACATCTACTTTACCATCTATATTCACTGTACAGTGAGTAACACATCTACTTTACCATCATTATTATCTCACTGTACAGTGAGTACACTTCTACTTACCTTCATAATCATGTCGCTGGACAGTGAGTAACACATCTACTTTACCATCATTATCATGTCACTGTACAGTGAGTACACTTCTACTTACCTTCATAATCATGTCACTGGACAGTAACACTTCTTCTCTTGAACAATATATGAATCACAAGTCAAGAATGTGAACAGCAACACTGTTCAACGTTTCTATTAAGAGGGTCCAGGAGGACCGAAACATCGTCTAGCTGTTCTTTCTAATTCTTGAACTTGTGATTTGTTACACGGAAGTGACTGTGATTTTTATTCCCAGAGATCTGCAATATTCAGACAATATATATTAAATGGTAAGCATCATAAACATTGTAGATCAGGAGGAGATGTCTGAGACTCACTTCTTTATAATTAAAGTCATTTATAACATAAAACAGAAGCGTTGTGGCCAGCCTGTGGCAGGCAGTGTCGGGGTCGTTGTGGCCAGACTGTGGCAGGCAGTGTCGGGGTCATGACGGTACTCAAGTCAATTTCTTGTGCGTGATTCGCTTCTTCTTTTTCTTTTTATTATTTATATTTGTGTATGTTTTATGTTTTAAGGAGCTTATATTTTATTATAAATAAAATATATAATGCATGTATTTTTTCTATGTTAAAAAATTATCATTAATAATCAATGGAAGAACATTAGTTTTCTCACCTGGCGAGGATTCCCGTCTTGTCAAGGTGAGACACAGAGGTGTGTCCCGTCTTGTCAAAGGTGAGACACAGAGATGTGTCCGTCTTGTCAAGGTGAGACACAGAGATGTGTCCCGTCTTGTCAAGGTGAGACACAGAATTGTCCCGTCTTGTCAGGTGAGACACAGAGATGTTCCCGTCTTGTCAAGGTGAGACACGAATGTGTCCTTTCAAAAGTAAG
>WNWK01054819.1:0-11442 GCA_009830355.1 Cherax destructor
CCACGGGGGTCCTGGACCTATTTGCCATTTTATGGAAATAAGTTTATTTACACGGGTACATATAATACAATTATCAAAATAGTTTAGCATGCTGAAATTACCTAGGATAACCAGTCGGGAGTGGCCATGGCCTGGTAGCAACCTCGCCTCACACATTGAGTGTCTGTGGTTCGATCCCTGGCTGGTTGAAACAAGGCGTGTTTCCCTGTTGCCCCTGTTCCAAGCGGGTAAGTACCTGGGGTTACTGACTGGTGTGGGCCCACCCGGGGAACAAGATTGAGGACGCCAATGGCTAACCCTGGGGAGCTAAAAATCTGAAAAAAATTTTTATTTTTATCTTAGCTCCCCAGGATAACGAGTGAAGTGCATCATGGATTTCTGATTTCCATTATGGCCTTTTTAATCTTGTCCTCCAGGATGCCCCCCTCACCAGTCGATAACACCCAGGTACCTCCCCGGTTAGGAACAGCAGGTGTAAGGAAACACCCCTCTTTTCCTGTCCGGGATTGAACCACAGCCCAAAGGTAAGTAATTGGTCCTATAAACCCAAAACCAAATGACACCTTTTTCTTTTTTTCTTTTTACAAGCAATTTAAATTTTTTTATGGGGATTTCCCTTTAAAATGGTGTCCTGATGCCAGTGATGAATCTTGATAAAGGGATTGGAGCAACCTTCCCTGCCCCAGCAGGATGGAAATTCATCCTGGACTTGGGCCAAAAAAGAAATGAGGCAAGGATGGAGTAAACAACTGGAATTGTTGATTGTGGAAGATAGAGTTTGGGCAGTTGAAACTAAATCAATGTCTAGACTATCGCTGCAAATTGTCAAGGTTAAGGCCCTAAATCAGTTTGGTACCAGAGAAGTGAAAAAATTTTGTAGTACTCAAAGTATGGGGAGGCCCTCAAATACCTTTATTACACAGCAAAAAAGGATGGAAGGGATTGCCTGAAGCTGTAAAGGCCATTCTTAGCATAAACCAGTTCAGGAAGAGAACTAAAAGTTCCTAATGAATAAGCCAAAAAGGGGAAAAAAATTTTGTGAATAACATTCATATACCATTATATCAAGCTGGTTTTTCTAAGTTCATGTAAACCACTTAGTTTACCTTACTCCTGTTATATCTCTTTCTATTGTAACTGATTTCATGCAGTTTATTTATATAGTTTTTTTTAACAAATAAATTTTACAGGCTAGAGCTTTATTCTACCTCAGCTTACTCTAAAGCCCATCTGTAACTAAGGTATACTACCTTCCATTCCCTGGATGCATCCCATAACAGCTGCCTAACACCCAGGTACCTACTTATTGCTAGGTGAACAAGGGTAGAAGTACAGTGCCGGTTTTGTAAAACTTCACTCCTGAAGTCTGTCATGCCATTAGAACATTACTCCTAAGGAAAAATTTCACGAGGTTGTCTATTTCAGACCCCCAAAATACACTTCCACAGAACTTACAAATTATACTTACATAATTGCACGATTCGGTATTTAACGAGGTCACTTATAAGAAACAAAAATTTCCACCCATGCCAGGGATTGAACTTGGACACAGTATATGACTTGACTGTTATGGTCTCTAATAGCTAAAATGAATAGTAAGATATTACAAGGACCCCATGGAAATAAGTCACTTTGCCTGACATTTCTGGGTTATTCTAAGTAATTTACAAATGTTACCATGTAAGGAAGTATTTAATTATACAGTGGTACCTCTACTTATGAGCAGCTCCCAACTCGAGTCAGCTGTTAAAAACTTTATAACAGCTATGATTGACATCGACTGGAATAATGAGTTAGAAACATATTCAGATACTAATGAATGCATCAAAATTTCCTTAACAAAACCCACCACTTCTATAACAAACATTGCCCTAAAAAACTAAACAGATCACAGCTAAGAGACTCAACAATCCCTGGCTAACACCCAGCATCCTTAAATCCATTAACAAAGGCACCAATATGAAAAACAATACAGAAGGGTCTAAACCAGAGAACAATCCAAACACTACTCATCAATCCTTACCAGCCTGATAAGGTCAAAAAAATTGTATTATGAGAACAGACTACATAACATAAAACGTGATATGAAAAGACCTGGAAAACCCTATCTGCAATTCTAGGTAATAAAAAGATATCCAAAAAAACAATACCATCAAATTATCAAAAACAGATGAACCCCTACTCTCACCAACTGAGACAGCAAACAGACTTAATGTTTTCTTCACATAGGAAAGAATCTAGCGAGTAAAATCCCAAGCTCGAACACCCGTCCAACAGACTGCCTCACCAACACCTACCCTAATACACTATTCCTAAGCTCCTACCAACCCAATAGAAGTCTCGCTCATAATCAACACCCTTAAAACAAGGCAGGAGACATAAACAGCTTACCACCTTTTATGTACAAAAAGCTTCACAGATACTGTCACCAATTATTGCAACACTCTTCAATAAATCCATTGAAACCTCTACCTTCCCTTCAATTCTCAAAATAGCAAGGTCCCCGATCCACAAAGGAGGTGATCAAACAGACTTGAATAATTATAGACCAATATCTAATTTACCACTGCTCTCTAAAATCTTTGAAAAATTAATTCATAGACAGATCTATTCCTACCTCGTCTCACACAAGTACTCAACCCCCCGTCAGTTTGGATTCAGGACCAACAAAAGCACAAATGATGCCATTATACACATGCTAGAGTTAATATACACCGCACTTGAGAAGAAAGAAGCCCACGAATCTTCATTGATCTACGCAAAGCTTTTGATACAGTCGACCATGATTTACTGCTCACAAAATTAGCACACTATGGTATAAGAGGGGACTCGCTCAACTACCTAAAGTCATACCTCAGTAACAGAAGCCAATACGTGTACACAAATGGAGTGAACTTTTTCCCCAAACAAATACAGTCAGAGTCCCTCAAGGAAATGTACTGGGTCCCTCCTATTCCTCATTTTCATCAATGACCTACGAATGCATCACAACTACTCAAACCCATATTTTTGCAGATGACACAACGTATGCTTCTCTCACCCAAATCAGTCATACTGGCCAATACTTTAATGCCGAATTACAGAAAATTTCAACATGGATGATGACTAATAAACACTCTAAATACTGACAAGACCTACTTCATACAGTTTGGAAACAGAGCCACAAATGTTCCACTTAACATAACACTCAATGGTTCACCCATCACAAGACTCACAGAGGGAAAATTCCTAGGAATAACATGACAGTAGCCTTAAATTCCAAACACACATACAACAAATTTCCAAGAAAATCTCAAAGACAGTAGGCATATTATCAAAGATCGCTACTATTGCCTCGATCAGCTCTCCTTCCACTATATCACTCACTCATCTACCATATCTTACCTATGGAATCTGTGCATGGGGATCAACAACAATAAATCACCTTAGACCACTCATAACCCAGCAAAGGCTGCAGTCAGAATGATAACAAATTCCCCTCTAGACACATACTCCACCAATATTCAAAAGCCTTAAACTACTCACCAATTCTCCTCACCAACCTTAATAAGACCCATGACCACAACACTAGACACAGATCATTTTTTGATATACCCTGTCCATATCCACCTATGTATGAATTCTATGCACATAAAGGGCCCCAGAATCTGGAATTCATTACCAGTAAATACTAAAATAACCTTGTCTGAAAATCAATTTAAGCCTCTACTCAAAAACCACCTACTCACCCTAAACTAAATAATCATACTGTAAATTACTTTCAAAAAATGCTCAATGTTATTTTCCTATAAAATATAAACTAAATATTCATACTGTAAATTACTTTCAAAATGCTCAATGTTATTTTCCTATAAAATAATTTCAATTTTACTATTATGTAACCACCTACTCACCCTAAACTAAATACTCATACTGTAAATTACTCTCAAAAATGCTCAGTGTTATTCTCCTTAAAATAACTTAAATTTTACTATTATATTACCATCCTACTAAACACTTGTTACAATGTAATATCATCATATTGTTATTTGAACAATGTACAGTGGTACCGGTTTGATGGTCTCCAAACTCGCCCTTTTATGTAAGTTTATTTTTTTAAATGCTTTTGTAAGTGTATTTTTGGGGTCTAAAAGGACTAGTCTATTTTACATTATTCCTTAGGGGGATAAATTCGTTTGGTAATGGCACTTGAACAGCATTCTGGAACGAAAAAATATGTAAACCGGGTACCACTGTTTTTCATCATATTGTAATTTGAATGATCTAGTAATAAGACAAACTCACTCACTTTCTCTAATATTATGTTCATAGTCTATAAGCTCATTAGATTAAGCTGCCCCTAATGCCATGGCATGCCAGTGGCTCTCCTTGCACTTCAATTTATGATTGTAATAACATAACCTATGTAAACTAGCAATGAAATAAAATATTTGTATTTGTAGATAAATAAGCCGTAGAGCTGATATTAGTGTCAAATTGAAGCATTTTGTCCTGCAAACTAGCAATGAAATAAAATTTGTATTTGTATTTGTTGTTTTTTAGGTGCTTTTGTGTGTATTTTGGGGGTCTGAAATGGATTAATCAAATTTTCATTATTTCTTATGGGAAAAATTCCTTGGTATCGGCACTTGAATAGCTGTCTGGACGAATTAAGCTCATAACTCAAGGTACCACTGTACTTAAGTGTAATTACAGTGGACACTCGGTTTCGTGAAAATTCTTTCCTGAATGCTGTTTGAGTGCCGTTACCGAACGAATTTGTTCCCATAAGGACAAATGTAAATTAGATTAGTCATTTCACACCCCCAAAAATACACTTACAAAAGCACTTATGAAAATATAATTACATAACTGTTCGAGTTTGGAGGTGAACGAAAACCGAGGGTCCACTGTATACCTAAATAAACTTACTTGACCTGTATTGAGCCTGATTACCTCTCATTCATCTGGTACTATGATCCATGTGTGTTTGGCATTTCTATACGAATATAAAATAATTTACAAGTAGCTTCCCTGAATGCCAGTGATCTCATCAATGTTTGCAAGTTGTTGCTCTTCTTGTTAGGTTTGTAAGGCCCACTGACAGCTTGTGCCATATTGAGCCCTGCTTCCTGATGCACAGGGAAAAGATATTGTTCAAAGCTTGGCCATGACAGAAAAGGAAATAGGAGAACCTTTGTAGAAACAGAAACTAGAAGTTCCCAATTAGATCAAGTGGACCCCCTTGACAAGCCCCAGCAGAGTGAGATGGCCATATTCACTTGAGTTCAGTAACTGGATTCCCACCAAAGCTGTTGAAGAATTATCCGCAGAGCAGAAAAATTAAACTTCCTAAAATTTAGCCAGTGATATGTGCCTTTTGTGTAACATGCCCAGTGGGTGAAGTAGGTGAGGACAAGTTTCCAAAGAGGACAGGGGAAAAATGCTCAGGCAAGAGTGAGATGTGCACACTCGACGAAGGCTGGCGCATAAGTCCTTGCAAGTTGTTGATCAGTAAGAAGTTGTTGGGTGTTTAACCCTTTGACTGTTGCAACCCCAAATCCTAAAGTGTCTGTGTCGCAAAATATTAAAAAAAAAAAAAAAATTTTTTTTTATGAAATGATATGAGAATCTTTTCCTGGTGGTAATGACACCAAAAGTACGAAATTTGATGGAAAAACTAAGGAATTATGCTCGCAAAGTTAGCGATCTCGGCAATATTTACGCATCAGCGATTTTTGCCCACTTTGAGCCCTATTTTCAGCCAATTAAATTGTTCCAGTCGACCAAACTCATAGCTATTTCTTTAGAACTCCATTTGTTCTATCGATTGAGTACAAGAAACCGCCCATTTACCGATTTCATCTACCCAATAAGTGGTCGAAATTGGCAATTGGGCCCAAATTTCTCGCAAAGTAAAAAGATGCCAATTTCAAAATAGGGTCCAGAATGAACAATGCAGACATTCCTGGTACTAAAAACATTTTCTCTGTTCATCAGTCACATCTCCAGGCCCCTCTTATATTATAGTGGACCTTCGGAAATCGAACATAATCCGTTCCAGGAGCTTGTTTTTAACCCAAAATGTTCGATAATCGAATTAATATTTCCCATAAGAAATAATGGAAATAAAATTAATCCGTTCCTGCTGTCAGGAGGCATGACAAAATAGTACAGTGGACCCCCGAGTAACTAGCAAAATTCATTCCAGAAGCCTGCTCAAGTGCCATTACTGAACGAATTTACTCCCTTAAGAAATAATGTCAAGTAGGTTAGTCCATTTCAGACCCCCAAAAATACACTTACAAAAGCACTTACAATACAGGTATCCCTCAACATTCGCGAGGGTTAGGGGATCAAGAGCCTCGTGAATGTTGAAAAATCGCGAATGTTTGGCGCCCCAATATATTGTAGGGAAATATAATACAATACTGCTTCCTTAACCTATTGAACCATGAACAATCATAAAACACATATAAACATCGTAAAATAATGTACTATATACGGTGGTACCCCGACTTACGATATTTTTTCATTCCAGAATGCTGTTCAAGTGCCATTACCAAACGAATTTATCTCCATAAGAAATGATGTAAAATAGACTAGTCCTTTTAGACCCCCAAAATTACACTTACAAAAGCATTTAAAAAAATCAACTTACATAAAAGGGTGTGTTTGGGGACCATCGTAAGTCGGGGTACCACTGTACATGTTATTTTGACATGAGCTGGCTGTGGAGGGAGGCCTGTAATAGTATAATTATACAATAGTATTTTATAGTGTTGTGAAGTGTCATGGGGAATCAAGTTACTGACACACTGCTGCTTCTCCCTCTGCTGTAGCTCGCCCACTTTGTAATGATGCCAAATGTTGAATTAAATATGTATACATTAGAACAAAAATGAAACTCCAACTTCATAACTTTATTTTAATTTGCATAACTCATATATTACAGAAAACAATAAAAAAGTAAAATACAATACAACGAAAGTTAAGCTTACAGAAAAATACATTAAATTCACCATCTAACATTGTTACGAAGTGGGAGGAGCTATTGGAGGGAGGGAGAGGCACAGTGTCTGGTGAGTTGTCATGGGTGTTGGATGTTAGCCTTAGTGCTAATAAAATGTTGTGTAATTGCACTAATATTAGTAATAAAGGTTATCTATCTATTACATTTATTCCAAATTGATATCAGAAACATGATAAATACCCTAGAACTGTAATAAAGATGCTGAAATGAATAATATATGCCATATTACAGCATATTAGGGGCTTTTGGCATGTACATCTCATTAATAACTATGTATCTTGTCTACCATGTATCATTGTACCATGTCTCAATAAAGTATTATTATTATTATTCTTTGTTTCTTCTTTCAACACGTCGGCCGTCTCCCACCGAGGCAGGGTGGCCCAAAAGGAAAAACGAAAGTTTCTCCTTTTACATTTAGTAATATATACAGGAGAAGGGGTTACTAGCCCCTTATTATTATTTCCCTACAATATATTGTAGGGAAATAATAATAATAAATAATAATAATTAATAGTAATAATTGCTGTGGAGTGCTCTAAATGTCAGCTACCAAATACTGATGACATTTAAAGTGTTCCAGATCAATTATTATAAATTATTATTATCCTAAAAACAATAAATACTATTTTTGCATTTGTTCTTACGACAAGAGTGATTTAGGCGTGTTTACCCTGATGTAAACATCTCATATGGTGGCGGTCTGAATGCTCTCTTACCCCTCATATAATATGGCATATATTATTCATTTCAGCATCTTTATTACAGTTCTAGGGTATTTATCATGTTTCTGATATAAATTTGGAATAAATGTAATAGAATAACCTTTATTTAGTACATTCATTACTTACTGTTTCCTTAACCTATTGAACCATGAACAATCATAAAACGCATGAAAACATAGTAAAATATTGTACTATATAGTACTACATACATGTTATACTGTAGTTTAATAACAAATAATGAACGAAGAAAACACTCAGTGAGTGAGTGGTGTGGGGGCTGGCTGCCTGGTCGGAAGGAAGGTAGTAGGGACTCTCGGGGCGGGAAACTTAAATATGATTTGGTGGGTGGGAATTTAGGCTGGGAATTTGGCAGCCGGGAATTTGCGAATGTGTGAAGCCCGTGAAAGTGGAAACCGTGAATGTTGAGGGATACCTGTATTATACTTACATACAGTGGACCCTCGGTTAACGAAAGGTTCCGTTAACGAAAGCTTCGGAAAACGAAAGCTTTTTTCGTAATCGGTTAGCGAAAAATTCCTCGGTTAGCGAAAGGTATTAGACGTGTCCGCCTGCTCCGTGCAAGTGCAGGACGCCAGTGAAGCGTTGTTTACCATTGAGAGAACATTACCTAGCGCGCTCTTTCAAAGATTCTCAATATATTTGGTGTCTTTTTTGGTGGTTTAGTGATTGTCACTGTGAAATAAGTCACCATGGGTCCAAAGAAGCTTCCTAGTGGCACCCCTGTGGTAAAGAGAGTGAGGAACACCATCGAACTGAAGAAGGAAATCATAGAAAAATATGAGAGTGGTGTACGTCTTGAGTGATCTTGCCAGGATGTACAAGAAAACTCCATCTACTATCGGCACTATCCTGGCACAGTGAAATGAGATCAAGGAAGCTAATGTTGCAAAAGGGGTTAATTTGTTAACGAAACAAAGATCGAAAACAGTGGATGAGGTTGAGAAGTTGTTGTTGGTGTGGATCCATGAAAAACAGAGAGCGGGTGATAGTATTTCTATGGCGATAATTTGTGAAAAGGTAAGGAAATTGCACGCAGATCTTGTAAAGACAATGCCTGGAACCAGTGGTGAGGAGAGTGATTTTAAAGCCAGCAAAGGCTGGTTTGAGAAGTTTAAGAAATGTAGTGGCATACACAATGTTGTGAGGCATGGTGAGGCAGCCAGCTCAGACAAACGTGCAGCTGAAAAATTTGTGCAGGAATTCAAAGGGTTCGTAGAGGCTGAACAATTCCTCCCCCAACAATTAAACACTTAACAATTAAACACTTTTAATTGTGATGAAACAGGCCTGTTTTGGAAGAAAATGCCCAACAGGACCTACATTACTCAGGAGGAAAAGGCACAGCCAGGACACAAGCCGATGAAAGACAGGCTAACTCTTATGATGTGTGCCAATGCCAGTGGTGATTTTAAAGTGAAGCCTTTACTGGTGCATCACGCAGAAAATCTCAGACCCTTCAGGAAACAGTGTTAACAAGAATAAATTGTGTGTGCATTGGAAAGCTAACACCAGGGCATGGGTCACTACGGAGATTTTCAAGGAATGGTTGACTGGAGTGTTTGGCCCTAGTGTGAAGAAATACCTCCTGGAAAAGAAATTGCCACTCAAGTGCCTCCTGGTACTGGACAATGCTCCTGCTCATCCTCACAACTTGCAAGAGTTGTTGCCTGACAACTTAAATTTCATCAGAGTGAAGTTCTTGCCTCCTAACACCACTCCTCTCATCCAGCCCATGGACCAGCAGGTCATTTCCAACTTCAAGAAACTGTACACCAAAGCACTGTTTCAGAGGTGCTTTAATATGACCAATGACTCTGAATTGACCCTAAGAGAGTTCTGGAAAGAACACCTCAATATCGTGCATTGCATAGGCCTTATAGGTAAGGCTTGGGAGGAAGTGACTTCCAGGACTCTGAACTCTGTTTGGAGACCACTGTGGCCGAATTGTGTCCAAGAGAGGAATTTTGAAGGATTTGAGGCTGACCCTGACGACCCTGTGCCTGTTGTGGAACATGTTGTGGAAGATATTGTGGAATTGGGGAACAGCCTGGGGTTGGAGGTGAGTGGTGAGGATGTGGAAGAGTTGGTGGAGGAGCACAGGGTAGAGCTAAAACTGAAGAGCTGCAAGAGCTTCATCTGGAACAGCAACAGACCACAGCTGAGGTTATTGCTTCACAGGAGGAGATGAGAGAGAGAGAGTTAGGAGGTGCCTTTTTCAGTGCTTAAGGAGATGTGTACAAAGTGGAATGAGTTGCAGACATTTGTTGAAAGATACCACCCTGAGCAAGCTGAAATGAGCCTTCTGTGCAACCACTTCAGTGACAGAGCCATGTTGTACTTCAGAAAAGTGTTGAAGAGTCGCCAGAAACAGAGGACTGTGGACAGTTACTTCACCAGGCAGGGGTCTAGTGACTCTGCTGGTCCTAGTGGCATTAAAAGACCAAGAAGGGGAAATAACCCCAGAGAGGACTTGTTACCTGAAGTCCTTTTGGAGGGGATTCCCTTCCAACCACTAACACCCTGCCCCTGTCATCATCTATATCTTCCAGATGCCTGCAACTCTTCAATAAAGGTAAGCAAATGTTATTTTTTTTTTTGAGTGATTATTTTTTTGTGGAACGAATTAATTGTATTTACATTATTTCTTATGGGAAATAAGGTTTCCCGATTACGAAAGATTCAGATTAAGTAATAGCTCCTGGACCGGATTAATTTTGTTAACCGAGGGTCCACTGTATATACATACTCTAGAATGAATAAAATACGTGTGTCATTATGTATGAGAGAACTGGGAGTGAGTGTTATTGTTGTTGGGTTTAAGGGCCACTGACCATAAGCCGTACATATATTTTTTGTAGTGTTCCTCCATTCTTATGTTCTAACAAAATAAACAGTCCATCAATCTTGATGGACTCTTTATTTTGTTAAAACATAAGAATGTAGGAACACTGCAGAAGGCCTACTGGCCCATGTTTATTTCCCCCTCGTCAATTCTATGATTCACCTCGTCTTTCACAGACCCATCTGCTGACACGTCCACACCTAAATATCTGTATACATTCACCTCCATACTCTCTCCCTCCAACCTGATATCCAGTCTTTCGTTACTGATTACCTCAAACTCCTCCTCTCCTTACAACTTTCTGCTTTGTATTGGACTGATGAAGCCACTATGTGGCGAAACGTTTCTTCAATAAAGATTCCCAAATGTTGCTTAAGTGTCTTAATCTCTAACCGAGAAAGTGTTGCTGTGTTGTTTGTTGTTGGATGTAAAAAAGGGCTACTGAAAGATGTTTCATATAGTGTGATGATGGTCACTCAGAGATGTCAGTTGTCAGTCGTCTATGCACCCAACAGCAGCTGAAGGAGTCAGTTTCAGGTTGTCCTTTTCCCTATCGATTAATCTGCTTAACTTACTTGCTACACTGTTAATGCTACACATTATTGCTGGCTGGTGCTGCTAGCCTTTATCGACCATGCTGCTTTAGTATCGTACATATCGAGAGGTAGAACTCAAATGAAGAAGGCACATTCTCTTCCTCCTCCACTTGGTACTTTGCCAATTTCTTCAATTCATCGTATTTGTCACTTTCTTTACCAAAGGGCTGCCATCATGAAGTTTCTTTGGTCCTGGTGGCTTATTTCAGTCACAATCAATAAACAAGCACTAAACACAATGAATTT
>WNWK01054820.1:0-5000 GCA_009830355.1 Cherax destructor
AATATCATAAGCTGACAGCATCGTAACACGAGGTATGACTGTATATATATATATATATATATATATATATATATATATATATATATGGAAGGAGAAGAGGGAATATAAATGTGTAAATTCAAGGATTATGTGGATTAAAATAAGGGTCGGATGCAAAAAGTGGGTCATAATAAGCGTGTATGCACCTGGAGAAGAGAGAAGTGTAGAGGAGAGAGAGAGATTTTGGGAGATGTTAAGCGAATGTATAGGAACTTTTGAACCAAGTGAGAGAGTAATTGTGGTAGGGGACCTAAATGCTAAAGTAGGAGAAACATGTAGAGAGGGTGTGGTAGGTAAGTTTGGGGTGCCAGGTGTAAATGATAATGGGAGCCCTTTGATTGAACTTTGTATAGAAAGGGGTTTAGTTATAGGTAATACATATTTTAAGAAAAAGAGGATAAATAAGTATACAAGATATGATGTAGGGCGTAATGACAGTAGTTTGTTGGACTATGTATCGGTAGATAAAAGACTGTTGACAGTTAAAAATATGAGAGGAGAGTTATTAAATGGAGAGTTAGAGGTATCGGGAAGATGGATGGAATATTTTGATGAGTTGTTAAATGTTGATGAAGACAGGGAAGCTGTGATTTCGTGTATAGGGCAAGGAGGAATAACATCTTGTAGGAGTGTGGAAGAGCCAGTTGTGAGTGTGGGGGAAGTTCGTGAGGCAGTGGGTAGAATGAAAGGGGGTAAGGCAGCTGGGATTGATGGGATAAAGATAGAAATGTTAAAAGCAGGTGGGGATATAGTTTTGGAGTGGTTAGTGCTATTATTTAATAAATGTATGGAAGAGGGTAAGGTACCTAGGGATTGGCAGAGAGCGTGTATTGTTCCTTTGTATAAAGGCAAAGGAGACAAAAGAGAGTGCAAAAATTATAGGGGAATAAGTCTGTTGAGTGTACCTGGTAAAGTGTATGGTAGAGTTATTATTGAAAGAATTAAGACAGAAAGCAGGATAGCAGATGAACAAGGGGGCTTTAGGAAAGGTAGGGGGTGTGTAGACCAAGTGTTTACAGTGAAACATATAGGTGAACAGTATTTGGATAAGGGTAAAGAGGTTTTGTGGCATTTATGGATTTGGAAAAGGCGTATGATAGGGTGGATAGGGGGCAATGTGGCAGATGTTGCAGGTGTATGGAATAGGAGGTAGGTTACTGAAAGCAGTGAAGAGTTTTTATGAGGATAGTGAGGCTCATGTTAGAGTGTGTAGGAGGGAAGGGGACTATTTCCCAGTAAAAGTGGGCCTTAGACAAGGATGTGTGATGTCACTGTGGTTGTTCAATATATTTATAGATGGGGTTGTAAGAGAAGTGAATGCGAGGGTCTTGGCAAGAGGTGTGGGGTTAAAAGAAAAAGAATCAAATACAAAGTGGGAGTTGTCACAGTTGCTTTTTGCTGATGACACTGTGCTTTTGGGAGATTCTGAAGAGAAGTTGCAGAGGTTGGTGGATGAATTTGGTAGGGTGTGTAAAAGAAGAAAATTGAAAGTGAATATAGGAAAGAGTAAGGTGATGAGGATAACAAAAAGATTAGGTGACGAAAGATTGGATATCAGATTGGAGGGAGAGAGTACGGAGGAGGTGAATGTATTCAGATATTTGGGAGTGGACATGTCAGCAGATGGGTCTATGAAGGATGAGGTGAATCATAGAATTGATGAGGGAAAAAGGGTGAGTGGAGCACTTCGGAGTCTGTGGAGACAAAGAACTTTGTCCATCGCAGTAAAGAAGGGAATGTATGAGAGTATAGTTATACCAACACTCTTGTATGGGTGTGAAGCATGGGTGATGAATGTTGCAACGAGGAGAAGGCTGGAGGCAGTGGTGATGTCATGTCTGAGGTCAATGTGTGGTGTGAATATAATGCAGAGAATTCGGAGTTTGGAAATTAGGAGGAGGTGCGGGATTACCAAAACTATTATTCAGAGAGCTGAGGAGGGGTTGTTGAGGTGGTTCGGACATGTAGAGAGAATGGAATGAGATAGAATAACTTCGAGAGTGTATAAATCTGTAGTGGACGGAAGGCGGGGTAGGAGTCGGCCTAGGAAAGGTTGGAGGGAGGGGGTAAAGGAAGTTTTGTGTGCGAGGGGCTTGGACTTCCAGCAAGCATGTGTGAGCGTATTTGATAGGAGTGAATGGAGACAAATGGTTTTTAATACTTGACGGGCTGTTGGAGTGTGAGCAAAGTAACATTTATGAAGGGATTCAGGGAAACCGGCAGGCCGGACTTGAGTCCTGGAGATGGGAAGTACTGTGTCTGCACTCTGAAGGAGGGGTGTTAATGTTGCAGTTTTATAACTGTAGTGTAAAGCACCCCTCTGGCAAGACAGTGATGGAGTGAATGATGATGAAAGTTTTTCCTTTTCGGGCCACCCTGCCTTGGTGGGAATCGGCCGATGTGTTAATAAAATAAAATAAATATATATATATATATATATATATATATATATATATATATATATATATATATATATATATATATATATACAGTGGTACCTCGACTTACGATATTAATCCGTCAGAGAGGGCATATCTTAAGACGAAACAATCGTTAGACGAATCAATTTTCCCCATAAGAAATAATGGAAATAAATTTAATCCGTCCAAGACTTCCAAAAGTAGTTAAATAAAATATTTTTTAGAACTTTTGGACATTAAATAATAAATAATTTAATAAAGAATATCTAAATAAGCATGCAAATATTGAACAATAACATGTCACTTACATTTATTGAAGAGTTGTTGATGTGTGGAGGACGGGAGGAGGGGAGAAGGTGGAGTAGTATGCTAGTGTTTGGAAGGGAAATCCCCTTCCATTAACACTGCAGGTACCAAGTTCTTTTCTGGGGTTACTGGCCTTTTTCTTTGAATGCTACACTCCCTGCATGAATGCTACACTCCCTGCATGAATGCTACACTCCCTGCATGAATGCTACACTCCCTGCATGAATGCTACACTCCCTGCATGAATGCTACACTCCCTGCATCCTTGCTACACTCCCTGCATCCTTGCTACACTACCTGCATCCTTGCTACACTCCCTGCATCCCTGCTACACTCCCTGCATCTTTGCTACACTCCCTGCATGCCTGCTACACTCCCTGCATGCCTGCTACACTCCCTGCATCCCTGCTACACTCCCTGCATCTTTGCTACACTCCCTGCATCTTTGCTACACTCCCTGCATGCCTGCTACACTCCCTGCATAAATGCTACACTCCCTGCATGAATGCTTCACTCCCTGCACATTCTTTACCACAGGCTTGGCACTAGGAGCTTTCTTGGGGCCCATGGTGGCTTATTTAGCAGTTGCAAGCACTAAAAACAGTGGAATAATGACAATATACTGGTATGAATGCGTGGGTGTGGGTGGGTGGTCGCTCTCACTTGTAAACAATAGCACACTGACGCTCCCTGGAGTGCGCGCTCAGCGGGGCGCCAAGCGGACACGTCCGGTACGAAAGTCGTAAGACGAATCAATCATCGGATGTCGCATTCAAATTTCTTACGTTATAAAAATCGGTTATCGAATATAACGTAAGATGATAACATCGTAAGTCGAGGTACCACTGTATATATACATATATATATGTGTATGTGTGTGTGTGTGTACATAGGAGGGATCGTACCAGTGGTAACAACCATTCAATGTTTGTGTGACCTCACCTCTGGTGGCTACTCGCCTGACGCGAGCTGACGTCAGAGGTGAGTGTATTAGAGTAGTCAGTTCATCGCCTCTCTGCTTATAGAGGTCATCGTCGCTTACTCACTTGAGAAGCCATTGTACTAGAGTTATACTCTCTAGTCTACAGTGTGAGATCTGGTCAACTTTTCATTATAGAAGTACTCTATCTGTTTAGAGACTTCTTCTGTTCTAGTCAACATTTAATGGCTCAGAAAATAGAGTCCATATAACTTTATTTGTTTGTGTTTATTAATTTATAAGTTGTGTGTAAGGTTTAAGTATATATAATATATATATAAGAAAAAGGTACACAAGAACTACTTTAACTAAATAACGTGGTTTACGTTATATTAAAATAATATTTTATCAAAGTGTTTTCGATCTCCTCATTGATATTAATCATATCCTCATAACGGTTCTTATTACGATATTACTGGAGAAAAAATTCTTCCCCTAGACTAACATCAATAATGCCATAAAGAATATCGTAATAAATGGGGACCTGCTGTCTGGGATATTGAACTTTGTAAATAAACTGTGTCTGGGTGTAACACCCCTACCCCCAGGAGAGTATGTAGTACTGGGAATTTTGTTTTTCCCAAAGGTGAAGCATACAAATTAACATGTAGGAGCTTGGGATCCGAGAGAAGTTTGGCTATCTACACGCCTCTTCTCTCGGATCCCAAGCTTATACATGTTTATTTGTATGCTTCACCTTTGGGAAAAAACAAAATTCCCAGTACTACATACTGTCCTGGGTGTAGGGGTGTTATGCCCAGACACAGTTTATTTACAAATACAGTGGACCCCAGCTTAACGAAAAAACTTCATCCCAGAAGCCTGCTCAAGTGCCATTACCGAACGAATTTACTTCCTTAAGAAATAATGTCACATAGGTTAGTCTATTTCAGACCCCCAAAAATACACTTCTACAAGCACTTACAATATTATACTGTACTTACATAATTGTACGATTTTTCTGGTGTTCGTTAACTGGGGGTCCACTGTATCTGGCATTTATGTTTATCTAGCTAATATTACATTGCGATTACCATCGTTAATAGCTAAAACGATGTTAATCAGCTTTATAATATTACATATTCATTTTCACCTTTCATGTTTTCATTAATATATATAGTATACATATACAGTGGACCCCCGCCATTCGAAGACTCCAAAACTCACCCTCATTCCAGAATGCTGTTCAAGTGCTGTTACCAAACAAATTTATTCCTATAAGGAATGATGTAAATTAGAGTAGTCCATGTCAGACC
>WNWK01054820.1:10000-11442 GCA_009830355.1 Cherax destructor
CCCAAAACGCGCAACATAAAGTCGTGCTAAATGAGGGTCTACTGTATATTATGTACATAGGAGGGATCGTACCAGTGGTATCAACCATTCAATGTTTGTGTGAACTCACCTCTGGTGGCTACTTGCCTGACGAAAGCTGACATCAGAGTTGAGTGTATTAGAGTAGTCAGTTCATCACCTCTCTGCTTATAGAGAAGGTGATCGTCTCTTACTCACTTGAGAAGCCATTGTACTAGAGTTATACAGTGGACCCCCGGCTAACGAATAAAATTCATTCTAGAAGCCTGCTCAAGTGCCATTACCGAACGAATTTACTTCCTTAAGAAATAATGTCACGTAGGTTAGTCTATTTCAGACCCCCAAAAATACGCTTCCACAAGCACTTACAATATTATACTTACATAATTGTACAATTTCCGGGGTGTTCGCTAGCCGGGTCCACTGTACAGTGGACCCTCGGTTAATGAAATTAATCCGCTCCAGGAGCTATTACTTAATCTAAATCTGTCATAATCCGAACCCTTATTTCCCATAAGAAATAATGTAAATACAATTAATCCGTTGCACAAAAAAATATTCACCAAAAATAAAATATAAATAACATTTACTTACCTGCAGGCATCTGGACTTGCAGGCATCTGGAAGATATAGATGATGACAGGGGCAGGGTGTTAGTGATTTTAAGGGAACTCCCCTTCCAAAAGGACTTCAGGTAACAAGTCCCTCTCTGGGGTTACTTCCCTTCTTGGTCTTTTAATGCCACTAGGACCAGCTTGAGAGTCACTAGACCCCTGCCTGGTAAAGTAACTGTCCACAGTCCTCTGTTTCTGGCGACTCTTCAACACTTTCCTGAAGTGCAACATGGCTCTGTCACTGAATTGGTTGCACAGAAGGCTCATTTCAGCTTGCTCAGGGTGTTGTCTTTCAATAAATGTCTGCAACTCATTCCACTTTGTACACATCTCCTTAAGCACTGAAGAAGGCACCTCCTTCTGTCTCTCTCCCTCCTCCTTTGAAGCAATAACCTCAGCTGTGGTCTGTTGCTGTTCCAGATGAAGCTCTTGCAGCTCTTCAGTTGTTAGTTCTATCCTGTGCTCCTCCACCAACTCTTCCACATCCTCACCACTCACCTCCAACCCCAGGCTGTTCTCTGATGGCTTGGTGGCTAAAGCTCTTGCTTCACACGGCGAGGGTCTGGGTTCGATTCCCAGCCATGACAGAAACATTGGGCGTGTTTCTTTACACCTGTTGTCTATGTTCCCCATCAGTAAATGGGTACCTGGGTGTTAGTCGACTGGTGTGAGTCGCATCCTGGGACACTGACCTAATCTGCCCGAAATGCTCAGCATAACAAGGGACTTTCTATATAGTAATATGTCATTGATGTCAGCTAGGCCTGTATACCATGTACATGTACTTGTAGTAAATAAAGATATCATAAT
>WNWK01054821.1:0-11441 GCA_009830355.1 Cherax destructor
TTTTTTGACAGCTTTGAAGGATGTTAGTTTAAATTAACTTAAAATCTTAAATAATTAGGAGTACAGAGGGGATTAAGAGCCCGAATAAATTTATTGCCGAAACCATCGGGTGGGTGATAGGAGCCACGGGGTAAAAAGAGGTAAGTCTTCATTTTCTTTGGGAATTTGAGATTGAAATGGAGATCAGGGTTAGTCGAATATAAAAGTAAAGGGTAACTAAGGAGGAGAGTAGGAGAACAAGAAGCGCAAAAAAAAATGAGGTGGTAATTATTTCTTGGGTGACAATCCACTTAGGAATAAACCCTGAGAAAGGCGGCATCCCGCCTAGGGAGTAGAGTCTTAAGACCGAAACAATTTTAGAAAGCGGCGTTGTATTAGAGTTGATTAAGTGAGGGAAAAAATAAGACTGCGTAGATAAGAAATATAGGGCCACTGAGGTGGAAATTAATGCGTATAAGAAAAAATAGATTATACACGAAGTCTCGTTAATTAATATGGCGATTAACATCCATGATATATGATTGATTGACGAGTAGGAGAGAATTTTTCGGAGGGATGTCTGGTTAATCCCGCCTAACGCCCCTATTACGGCGGAGCAGATTGCCGCTAGGAAGAGAGAGGTATGAGTATAAAACAAGATTAGATACCTTGCTATATTTTATCTAAAAAAAAATATTTTTCAGAAAATCCTTGAACATGCCTTGAATCGTCTAAAAATGTAATAAAATAAAGTTTTATAGCATTTTTTAATATTTATTAATTATTTACATATTTTTAAAAAATCCAAATAAAAATCTATAAAAATCAATATTAATTTAGAATATTTCATATTATTTTCTAAAAATACATGAAATGTGCTAAAATGGAATTTTATGGCATATTTCGACGTTTTAGAGCGGTTTGAGTGCTTTTCTGACAAAACTCATTTTTAAGCTAAAATAATTAGATTTTTAAAAATCTATAAAAATCAATACTTTTATAGAATATTTCATATTATTTTTCAAAAAATACTTGAAATATTAAAAAGCTCAGAAAAATGTGCTAAAATGGTATTTTATTGCATATTTCGACGTTTTAGAGCAGTTTGAGTGCTTTTCTGGCAAAACACATTTTTTAGCTAAAATACTTGGATTATCACACTTTTAAAAAGAATTTCTACTGCAATTGAAATTTATGGGAAAAGTAAGCAACATTTTATGATTTTCTTTTAGGAAGCTTACTTATAGGTATATTTTATCTAAAAAAAATAGTTTTTCAGAAAATCCTTGAACATGCCTTGAATCGTCTAAAAATGTAATAAAATAAAGTTTTATAGCATTTTTTAATATTTATTAATTATTTACATATTTTTAAAAAATCCAAATAAAAATCTATAAAAATCAATATTAATTTAGAATATTTCATATTATTTTCTAAAAATACATGAAATGTGCTAAAATGGAATTTTATGGCATATTTCGACGTTTTAGAGCGGTTTGAGGCTTTTCTGACAAAACTCATTTTTAGGCTAAAATAATTAGATTTTAAAAATCTATAAAAATCAATACTTTATAGAATATTTCATATTATTTTCAAAAATACTTGAAATATTAAAAAGCTCAGAAAAATGTGCTAAAATGGTATTTTATTGCATATTTCGACGTTTTAGAGCAGTTTGAGTGCTTTTCTGGCAAAACACATTTTTTAGCTAAAATACTTAGATTATCACACTTTTAAAAGAATTTCTACTGCAATTGAAATTTATGGGAAAAGTAAGCAACATTTTATGATTTTCTTTTAGGGAAACTTACTTATAGGTATATTTTATCTAAAAAAATAGTTTTTCAGAAAATCCTTAAATCTGAACGTCAAAATGAATAAAATAAGTTTATAGCATTTTGAATATTATAAATTATTACATATTAAAATCCATTAAAATCTTAAAATCAATATTTATAGAATATTTCAAATTTTAAATAATGAAACATTAAAATTGAAAATAAATATTTTATTATATTTCATATTTTTAAAAATCCCATTAAAAATCTATAAAAATCAATAATTATATAGAATATTTATATTATTTTCAAAAATACGAAAATGAAAAACATTAAAAATGCAATAAAATAACGTTTTATAGCATTTTTGAATATTTAATAAATTATTTACATATTTTTAAAAATCCCAATAAAAATCTATAAAATCAATATTAATTTAGAATATTTCATATTATTTTCGAAAAATACATGAAACATTAAAAAGCTCAGAAAAATGTGCTAAAATAGCATTTTATGGCATATTTCCACGTTTTAGAGCGTTTGAGTGCTTTTCTGACAAAATCATTTTTTAGTTAAAATTCTTAGATTATCAAACTTTTAAATAGAATTTCTAATGCAATTGAAAATTATAAGAAAAATAAGCAAAATTTTATGATTTTCTTTTAAGAAGCTTACTCATAGGTGTATTTTATCTAAAAAAAATAGTTTTTCAGAAAATCCTTGAAAATGCCTTGAACCGTCAAAAAATGTAATAAAATAAAGTTTTATAGCATTTTTGAATATTTATAAATTATTTACATATTTTAAAAAAATCCTATTAAAATCTTTAAAAATCAATATTATTATAGAATATTTCAAATGTTTCAAAAAATATATGAAACATTAAAAAGCTCCGAAAAAATGTGCTAAAATGGTATTTTATTGCATATTTCGACGTTTTAGAGCGGTTTTAGTGCTTTTCTGACAAAACTCATTTTTTAAGCTAAAATACTTAGATTTTCCAACTTTTAAATAGAATGTCTTCTGCAATTGAAATTTATGGGAAAAGTAAGCGCAATTTTATTATTTTTTATATATATCTAAAAAAGTAGTTTTTTCAGAAAATCCTTGAAAATACAATGAATCGTCAAAAAATGCAATAAAATAACGATTTATAGCATTTTTGAATATTAATATATTATTTACATATTTTTAAAAAATTCCATTAAAAATCTATCAAAATCAATATACATATTTAAAGAATATTTCATATTATTTTCGAAAAATACATGAAACATTAAAAAGCTCAGAAAAATGTGCTAAAATGGTATTTTATGCATATTTCGACGTTTTAGAGCGTTTGAGTGCTTTTCTGACAAAATCATTTTTTTAAAATCTTAGATTATCAAACTTTTAAATAGAATTTCTAATGCAATTGAAAATTATGGGAAAAGTAAGCAAATTTATGATTTTTTTTAGGAAGCTTACTATAGGTGTATTTTATCTAAAAAATAGTTTTTCAGAAAATCCTTGAAATGCCTTGAATCGTCAAAAATGAATAAAATAAGTTTTATAGCATTTTTGAATATTTATAAATTATTTACATATTTTTAAAAAATCCCAATAAAAATCTATAAAAATCAATATTAATTTAGAATATTTCATATTATTTTCAAAAAATACATGAAACATTAAAAAGCTCAGAAAAATGTGCTAAAATGGCATTTTATGCATATTTCGACGTTTTAAAGCGGTTTGAGTGCTTTTCTGACAAAACTCATTTTTTACCTAAAATACTTAGATTTTCAAACTTTTAAATAGAATTTCTACTGCAATTGAAATTTATGGGAAAAGTAAGCAAAATTTTTATTTCTTTGAATTATTTAGTATATTTTATTAAAAAATAGTTTTTTTCAGAAAATCCTTGAAATACAATGAATCGTCAAAAATGCAATAAAATAACGATTTATAGAATTTTTGAATATTTATATTTTATTTACATATTTTTAAAAAATCTCATTAAAAATCTATCAAAATCAATATACATATTTATAGAATATTTCATATTATTTTAGAAAAATACATGAAATATTAAAAACTCAGAAAAATTGCTAAAATGGTATTTTATTGCATATTTCGACGTTTAGAGCGGTTTGAGTGCTTTTCTGCAAAACTCATTTTTAGCTAAAATCTTAGATTATCAAACTTTTAAATAGAATTTCTACTGCAATTGAAATTTATGGAAAAGTAAGCAAAATTTTATGATTTTCTTTGAAGCTTACTAGGTATATTTTATCTAAAAATAGTTTTTCAGAAAATCCTTGAAAATGCCTTGAATCGTCAAAAATGCAATAAAATAACGATTTATAGCATTTTTGAATATTTATAAATTATTTATATTTTAAAATCCATTAAAATCTTAAAAATCAATATTTATAGAATATTTCATATTATTTTCAAAAAATATATTTTTAGAATATTTCATATTATTTTCAAAATACATGAAACATTAAAAGCTCAAAAATGTGCTAAAATGGATTTATGCATATTTCGACGTTTTAGAGCGTTTGAGTGCTTTCTCAAAACTCATTTTAGCTAAAATACTTAGATTATCAAACTTTAAAGATTTTATCAATTGAAATTATGAAAATACAATTTATATTTTTATATTTTATCTAAAATAGTTTCAGAAACTGAAATCCAATCGTCAAATAATAAAATAAGTTTTATACATTTAATATTTATAATATTATATTTTAAAAATCTAAATTTAAATCATATATTATTTCAATTAAAAGAACATTAAGCTAGAAAAGAATGATTATTCATATTGACGTTAGTTTTTTTTCTGAAAACTCATTTACTAAAATACGATTTTAAACTTTTAATAAATTTTATCAATTGAAATTTATGGAAATACAATTTTATTTTTATATATATCTAAAATATTTGAAAATAAATATGAATGTCAAATAAAATAAGTTATAATTTAATATTTATATTATTTACATATTTTAAAAATCATTAATCTATAAATAATTTTTAGAATATTTCAAATTTTCAAATACAGAAACATTAAATCAAATGTATGATTTTCATATTTGACGTTAACGTTTAGTGTTTTGAAACTATTTTTAGCTAAAATCTAGATTAATTAAAATCCGCTAAATTTTAAATAAAGATTTTTTTTATAACAAAATAGTTTCAGAAAACTGAAATCTAATCGTCAAAATAAAAAGTTTCATTTAATATTTAATTTTAATATTTAAATCATAAATTAAACTATATTAAATATCTTTCAAAATAGAATTAAATCAAATGCTAAATTTTATATGATTTAATCTTTAAAACTCATTTTAAGCAAATCCCATTAAAAATCTATAAAAATCAATATTATTATAGAATATTTCATATTATTTTCGAAAAATACATGAAACATTAAAAAGCTCAGAAAATGTGCTAAAATGGTATTTTATTGCATATTTCGACGTTTTAGAGCGTTTTGAGTGCTTTTCTGACAAAACTTATTTATTAAGCTAAAATACTTAGATTTTCAAACTTTTAAATAGAATTTCTACTGCAAATGAAATTTTTGGGAAAAGTAAGCAAAATTTGATGATTTTCTTTTAGGAAGCTTATTTATATGTATATTTTATCTAAAAAAATAGTTTTTCAGAAAATCCTTGAAAATGCTTTGAATCGTCAAAAAATGCAATAAAATAACGTTTTATAGCAATTTTTGAATATTTATAAATTATTTACATATTTTTAAAAAATCCAAATAAAAATCTATAAAAATCAATATTAATTTAGAATATTTCATATTATTTTCCAAAAATACATGAAACATTAAAAAGCTCAGAAAAATGTGCTAAAATGGCATTTTATGCAATATTTTGACGTTTTAAAGCGGTTTGAGTGCTTTTCTGACAAAACTCATTTTTTACCTAAAATACTTAGTTTTCAAACTTTTAAATAGAATTTCTACTGCAATTGAAATTTATGGGAAAAGTAAGCGCAATTTTATTATTTTTTATATATATCTAAAAAAATAGTTTTTTTCAGAAAATCCTTGAAAATACAATGAATCGTCAAAAAATGCAATAAAATATGCCATAAAATGCCATTTTAGCACATTTTTCTGAGCTTTTTAATGTTTCATGTATTTTTGGAAAATAATATGAAATATTCTAAATTAATATTGATTTTTATAGATTTTTATTGGGATTTTTTAAAAATACGTAAATAATTTATAAATATTCACAAATCCTATAAAACATTATTTTATTGCATTTTTTGACGATTCAAGGCATTTTCAAGGATTTTCTGAAAAACTATTTTTTAGGATCAAATAAGTAAGCTTCCTAAAAGAAAATCATAAAATTTTGCTTAATTTTCCCATAAATTTCAATTGCAGTAGAAATTCTTTTTAAAAGTGTGATAATCTAAGTATTTTAGCTAAAAAATGAGTTTTGCCAGAAAAGCACTCAAACCGCTCTAAAACGACGAAATATGCAATATTTTGCACATTTTTCTGAGCTTTTTAATATTTCAAGTGTTTTTTGAAAAATAATATGAAATATTCTATAAATATATTGATTTTTATAGAATTTTAATGGGATTTTTAAAATATATAAATAATATATTATTATTAAAAAATGCTAAAAATCGTTATTTTATTGCATTTTTGACGATTCATTGTATTTTCAAGGATTTTCTGAAAAAATTTTTTTAGATAAAATATAAAAAATAAAATTTCGTTTACTTTTCCCATAAATTTTAGTTGCAGTAGAAATTTTATATAAAAGTTTAAAAAATCTAAGTATTTTAGCTTAAAAAATGAGTTTTGTCAAAAAAGCACTCAAACCGCTATAAAACGTTGAAATATGCCATAAAATGCCATTTTAGCACATTTTTCTGAGCTTTTTAATGTTTTATGTATTTTTGGAAAATAATATGAAATATTCTAAATTAATATTGATTTTTATAGATTTTTATTGGGATTTTTTAAAAATATGTAAATAATTTATAAATATTCAAAAATGCAATAAAACGTTATTTTATTACATTTTTTGACGATTCAAGGCATTTTCAAGGATTTTCTGAAAAACTATTTTTTTTAGATTAAATACACCTATAAGTAAGCTTCCTAAAAGAAAATCATAAATTTTTGCTTACTTTTCCATAAATTTCAACTGCAGTAGAAATTCTATTTAAAAGTTTGATAATCTAAGAATTTTAGCTAAAAAATGAGTTTTGCCAAGAAAGTACTCAAACCGCTCTAAATCGTCGAAATATGCAATAATATACCATTTTAGCACATTTTTATAATATTTTTAATGTTACATGTATTTTTCGAAAATAATATGAAATATTCTATAAATATATTGATTTTTATAGATTTTTAATGGGATTTTTTAAAAATATGTAAATAATATATAAATATTCAAAAATGCTATAAATCGTTATTTTATTGCATTTTTTGACGATTCATTATATTTTCAACGATTTTCTGAAAAAAACTATTTTTTTAGATAAAATATAAAAAATAATAAAATTTCGCTTACTTTTCCCATAAATTTCAATTGCAGTAGAAATTCTAATTAAATGTTTGAAAATCTAAGTATTTTAAATAAAAAATGAGTTTTGTCAGAAAAGCACTCAAACCGCTCTAAAACGTCAAAATATGCCATAAAAGGCCATTTTAGCACATTTATCTGAGCTTTTTAATGTTTCATGTATTTTTGGAAAATAATATGAAATATTCTATAATAATATTGATTTTTAAAGATTTTTAATAGGATTTTTTAAAAAATATGTAAAATTTATATATATTAAAAAATGCTATAAAACTTTATTTTACTACATTTTTTGAGGATTCAAGGTATTTTCAAGGATTTTCTGAAAAAAATTTTTTTTTTTAGATAAAATACACCTATAAGTAAGCTTCCTAAAAGAAAATCATAAAATTTTGCTTACTTTTCCCATAAATTTCAACTGCAGTAGAAATTCTATTTTAAAGTTTGATAATCTAAGAATTTTAGCTAAAAAATGAGTTTTGCCAGAAAAGCACTCAAACCGCTCTAAAACGACCGAAATATGCAATAAAATACAATTTTAGCACAT
Source organism: Cherax destructor (assembly GCA_009830355.1). NCBI lineage: Eukaryota > Metazoa > Arthropoda > Malacostraca > Decapoda > Parastacidae > Cherax > Cherax destructor. The sequence continues at coordinate 7,863 of WNWK01054821.1, forward strand.
TTTTCTGAGCTTTTAATGTTTCATGTATTTTTGGAAAATAATATGAAATATTCTAAATTAATATTGATTTTTATAGATTTTTATTGGGATTCTTTAAAAATATGTAAATAATTTATAAATATTCAAAAATGCTATAAAACGTTATTTTATTGCATTTTTTGACGATTCAAGGCATTTTCAAGGATTTTCTGAAAAACTATTTTTTAAGATAAAATATACCTATAAGTAAGCTTCCTAAAAGAAAATTATAAAATTTTGCTTACTTTCCCCATGAATTTCAACTCCAGTAGAAATTCTATTTAAAAGTTTGATAATCTAAAAATGTTCGTTAAAAAATGAGTTTTGCCAGAAAAGCACTCAAACCGCTATAAATCGTCGAAATATGCAATAATATACCATTTTAGCACATTTTTATGATATTTTTAATCTTTCATGTATTTTTTGAAACATCTGAAATATATTTTATTGCCTTTTTTGACGATTCATTGTATTTTCAATGATTTTCTGAAAAAAATATTTGTTTAGATAAAACATAAAAAATAATAAAATTTCGCTTACTTTTCCCATAAATTTCAATTGCAATAGAAATTCTATATAAAGTTTAATAATCTAAGTATTTTAGCTTAAAAAATGAGTTTTGTCAGAAAAGCACTCAAACCGCTCTAAAACGTCGAAATATGCAATAAAATACAATTTTAGCACATTTTTCTGAGCTTTTTAATGTTTCATGTATTTTTCGAAAATAATATGAAATATTCTAAAAATATATTGATTTACATAGATTTTTAATATAATTTTTTAAAAATATGTAAATAATTAATAAATATTAAAAATGCTATAGAACTTGATTTTATATCATTTTCTGACGATTCATTGTTTTTTCAAGTATTTTCTGAAAAAAAAACTATTTTTTTTAGATAAAATATAAAAAATAATAAAATTTCGCTTACTTTTCCCATAAATTTCAATTGCAGTAGAAATTCTATATAAAAGTTTAAAAATCTAAGTATTTTAGCTTAAAAAATGAGTTTTGTCAGAAAAGCACTCAAACCGCTCTAAAACGTCGAAATATGCCATAAAATGCCATTTTAGCACATTTTTCTGAGCTTTTTAATGTTTCATGTATTTTTCGAAAATAATAAGAAATATTCTAAATTAATATTGATTTTTATAGATTTTTATTGGGATTTTTTAAACATATGTAAATAATTTATAAATATTCAAAAATGATATAAAACGTTATTTTATTGCATTTTTTGACGATTCAAGACATTTTCAAGGATTTTCTGAAAAACTATTTTTTAAAACAAAATATACTTATAAGTAAGCTTCCTAAAAGAAAATCATAAAATTTTGCTTACTTTTATCATAAATTTCAATTGCAGTAGAAATTCTTTTTAAAAGTGTGATAATCTGAGTATTTCAGCTAAAAAATGAGTTTTGCCAAAAAAGCACTCAAACCGCTCTAAAACGTCGAAATATGCAACAAAATAAAATTTTAGCACATTTTTCTGAGCTTTTTAATGTTTCATGTATTTTTTGAAACATTTGAAATATGCTATAATAATATTGATTTTAAAGATTTTTAATAGGATTTTTTAAAAATATGTAAATAATTTATAAATATTCAAAACTGCTATAAAACTTGATTTTGTTACATTTTTGGACGATTCAAGGCATTTTCAAGGATTTTCTGAAAAACTATTTTTTTTAGATAAAATACACCTATGAGTAAGCTTCCTAAAAGAAAATCATAAAATTGTGCTTACTTTTCCCATAATTTTCAATTGCAGTAGAAATTCTATTTACAAATTTGAAAATCTAAGTATTTTAGGTAAAAAATGAGTTTTGTCAGAAAAGCACTCAAACCGCCCTAAAACGTCGAAATATGCCATAAAATGCAATTTTAGCACATTTTTCTCAGCTTTTTAATGTTTCATGTATTTTTTTAAACATTTGAAATATTCCATAATGATGTTGATTTTAAAGATTTTTAATAGGATTTTTTAAAAATATGTAAATAATTTATAAATATTCAAAAATGCTATAAAACTTGATTTTGTTACATTTTTGGACGATTCAAGGCATTTTAAAGGATTTTCTGAAAAACTATTTTTTTTTAGATAAAATACACCTATTAGTAAGCTTCCTCAAAGAAAATCATAAAATTGTGCTTACTTTTCCCATAATTTTCAATTGCAGTAGAAATTCTATTTAAAAGTTTGAAAATCTAAGTATTTTAGGTAAAAAATGAGTTTTGTCAAAAAGCACTCAAACCGCCCTAAAACGTCGAAATATGCTATAAAATGCCATTTTAGCATATTTTTCTGAACTTTTTAATGTTTCATGTATTTTTCGAAAATAATATGAAATATTCTATAAATATATTGATTTATATAGATTTTTAATAGGATTTTTTAAAAATATGTAAATAATTAATAATATTAAAAATGCTATAGAACTTGATTTTATATCATTTTTTGACGATTCATTGTTTTTTCAAGGATTTTCTGAAAAAACTATTTTTTTTAGATAAAATATAAAAAATAATAAAATTTCGCTTACTTTTCCCATAAATTTCAATTGCAGTAGAAATTCTATATAAAAGTTTAAAAATCTAAGATTTTTAGCTAAAAAAAATGAGTTTTGCCAGAAAACCACTCAAACCGCTCTAAATCGTCGAAATATGCAACATTTTTATTATATTTTTATTGTTTCATGTATTTTTTGAAAAATGATATGATATATTCTATAATAATATTGATTTTTATAGATTTTTAATGGGATTTTTTAAAAATATGTAAATAATATATAAATAATAAAATATGTTATAAATCGTTATTTTATTGCATTTTTTTGACGATTCATTGTATTTTCAAGGATTTTCTGAAAAAACTATTTTTTTTAGATATAATATAAAAAATAATAAAATTTCTCTTACTTTTCCCATAAATTTCAATTGCAGTAGAAATTCTATTTAAAAGTTTGAAAATCTAAGTATTTTAGATACAAAATGAGTTTTGTCAGAAAAGCACTCAAACCGCCCTAAAACGTCGAAATATGCTATAAAATGTCATTTTAGCACATTTTTCTGAGCTTTTTAATGTTTCATGTATTTTTGGAAAATAATATGAAATATTTTATATTAATATTGATTTTTATAGATTTTTATTGGGATATTTTAAAAATATGTAAATAATTTGTAAATATTAAAAAATGCTATAAAACGTGTTTTTATTGCATTTTCTGACGCTTCAAGGCATTTTCAAGGATTTTCTGACAAACTATTTTTTAGGACAAAATATACCTATCAGTAAGCTTCCTAAAAGAAAATCATAAAATTTTGCTTAATTTTTCCATAAATTTCAATTGCAGTAGAAATTCTATATATAAGTTTAAAAATGGAATTATTTTAGCTTAAAAAATGAGTTTTGTCAGAAAAGCACTCAAACCGCTCTAAATAGTCGAAATATGCCATAAAATGCCATTTTAGCACATTTTTCTGAGCTTTTTAATGTTTCATGTATTTTTTGAAAATAATATGAAATATTCTATAAATATATTGATTTTAAGATTTTA
>WNWK01054822.1:0-11441 GCA_009830355.1 Cherax destructor
CAGGCACCTAAAGTCAGTACCTGACCAGCCGGTCTGTGGTTCGTACGTCGGGTTGCGTGTGGCCAACGTAACACGGTTGATCAGGCCCTGATATCATGAGGCCTGGTCACAGACCGGGCCGGAACCCCAGGTATACCCCAGGTGTAGGGCGGGGGGATTCGTGCCTCTTAATGGTTACCTACCGAAGATATTAAAAAACAATAACATTTTGTTGGAAAAAGGTTAAAATGCCACCAGCTGGGACAGTATAGACCGATAACGATATTAAGCGTAATTTCTAGGTGTGTCGTGGGTCCCCCCCCACATGGCTCAGAGGGACCTCCTACGGATGGGCTTGCGAAGAACGTTATTGGACGCCTTTTAAGTGAAAGTAAGGTCAGGGTGAAACCGTTTTATTATTCTTGGATGTTAAAAAAGGGCCACGATTCGGTGAATCACCCTTCTGTTAGGAGAGCATTAGAAATGCATATTATATCATCTTTAGTAATCGACTATATTATGTCTACCCATGATGAAGCATCAACGAGTGTGTTAGGGGAAAGAAGTTAATGTGAATATTGTATTAAATGAACTTTATTAGCACTGAACGATCAGACTGGGTGGCCCCTTTAAATGGATGTGACACGAAAATATCCGCTTTGGCCTTCGCGGATGATGTTGTATTATAATAATAATATAATATCTTTATTTACTACCAGTACATGTACAAGGTATACAGACCATAGCTGACATCAATGACATACTACTATATGAAAACCCCCTTTTTATCTGAGCATTTCCCCCAAATTAGGTCAGTTTTGTCCCCCGGATGCGACCAACACCAGTCCACTAACACCCGGATGCGACCCCCACCAGTCCCCTAACACCCAGGATGCGACCAACCCAGTCCACTAACACCCAGGTCCCCTTATGGAAACACGTCCCCAATCTTTTCCCGCCGACCGGAGGGGATTCGAACCCCAGACCTCAGTGTGGCGAGTGGGTACGATCGAGGGCTCAATGCTCAGTTACAAACATTCTTAGGAAAAATTGCCTTCAGGACTCGAAATTAATCCTCAAAAATGTACCCCTTGAATATAAAAAAGGTGTCTAAAGCATAGAAATGGTATGTAGATACTGTAAGTCAAACAGAAAATGGAGCTCAAGTACGAATGCTGCGTCAATGGGGGATATAAAGATTTAGGAATTTCTTTTTTTCAGCGGGGAGGGAAAAACCGAATATTCATAAGTTACTAAAAAATTAGTTGCACTCGCAAGCTCCTCTAAAATCACTGTCAAAAAACCCTTTCCCGCTCCGCCCCCCAAAATCTTGCTCCCGGGGATTTCCCTAAAGGGACCTAAAATGGAGCATTGCAAACAATGTGGGCAGAGATAACACCAGGAAGCAGCTCAGATGAAAACTCACACACCGGGGCTTTCAAATCTCTGCACCAAATTCATTTAAAACCGCAAATAATAGACCACAAGTTTGGGGAAAAAGCTGGACCTCATCTTCACTAACAATGATGATCTGATACGAAATGTCATCATATCAAAAACAATATACTCAGATCACAACATAATAGGGTCAGACATGTATGAGGGGAGCCCCCACAAAAAATGTGATCAGCCGGGGGAGCCTTCTCAAATTCAACTTCAATAACAAAAACATAAGGTGGGCCCAAGAAAACCCAAAGCCCTAAATGATATAAACTAGGAAGATAGCCTAACATCACGGACCCTAACCTATGTCTAGAACAAATTAACTCTGTGGCACTTGAGGTTTGCTCAAAGCAAATTCCCTTAAGGAAAAGAAGGAAAGATGTAAACTAAAAAGAAGGCGCCCCCTATCAAACGAAGGAAAAAGAATAACAGAGCGGCTACAAGGGGCCCAAATTACGAAATACGTAGGGAGACACTGGTCAGAGAACTAGCAAACATCAATAAAACAAAAGGGAATCTTACAAGAATCAAGAAACGTGGGAAGAACTAAAAGCCATAAATAAAATTGAAAAAACCCGAAGTATTTCTTTTCTTATGCCAAATCAAAGTCGAGAACAACATCCAGTATTGGGCCCTACTTAAACGGGATGGGTCCTATCAGATGACAAAAGGGGAAATGAGTGAGAAAAAGCCCCAGTATGACTTTTTGGGGAGCCGCAAACCAGACTGAAAGTCAAAGCCTAAATGAATTTTTTGAAGTGCCACAAAACTTGATAGACGCAAGCCTATCTGACTCCCCTGCCCCAAATACTTCGAAAAGGCGATAAAACATGCCCATCCCTTCGCTCCAGGACCAGACCCCCTCTTTTGGAAGTGAGCATGGTCACCGTGGTCTCTCGTAGTTACTAAAAACAACAGACATAGCCCCAATCCACAAAGGGGAGTAAAGCAATAGCAAAGAACAACAGACCAATAGCGCTAACGTCCCATATCATAAAATCTTTAAAAGGGGGTTCAAAGAAGCAAGATCGCCACTCATCTAGATACCCATCAATTACACAACCCAGGACAGCATGGGTTTAGAGCGGTCGCTCCTATCTGTCCCAACTCTGGACCATTACGACAAGGTCCTGGTGCTCTAAAAGACAAACAGAATGCAGATGTTATATCACAGTTTTTGCAAAAGCCTTTGACAAGTGTGACCATGGTGAATAGCACACAAAATGCTGATAAAGGAATAACAGGAAAAGTTGGTAGATGGATCTAAAATTTTCCCTAACATGTAGAACACAAAAGTAGTAGTCAACAGGTAAAGTGTGGGGCTCGGTAAAAACTCTGTTAAAAGGGCCCAGTACTTGCTTCCATCCTGTTCCTCATCCTCATATCGGACATGACAGTAAATTTTTTCCTTCCTGTAAGTTTTTCCACCCTGAAATGTCCCACTCTAGTTCAGGAAAGACAGTGCTATAACTTATCCAGGCACACCACTAAAGGGTACAAGACGACACAGAACATCCCCACCATGGCAAAACCTGGGTAGCCACAGCCACTCCAAAAGAGGTTTTTAGTCCAGGAAGAAAAAAAGCTGGCAGGGAAAAGACAGAAATCTACGCCAACTGCAATAATTTTTAGAGTGGAATCCCGTCAATGGCCTCCACTCCAAAACAATAAATATTATTGCCAGGAAAAAAAAACCCCCCCCCCCTACCACCAATCCCAAAGACATTCATCTTTGCTAATATGGGTCTAAAGCCAGCAACGAACAATAAGATACCTCACATCCGTAGACTGCTAACAGGGTCAAATGCTATGTTTGCGGCTTTCACAAGACCCCATAAGAGATCCTTGGACAATGAAATATGGATCCCCCGGGTACAACCTATACAGGTGTGACGGGGGAAAAGGCAAAAGAAGGGGGGGGGGGGGTTGGCCTGTATATCACAGAGTCCTTTATGTTCAGAACTACTAAATGCCTCAAATGATGAAGTTGAAGTATTAGCAGTAAAGATCGAGAATCAAAACCGGTTCGTGGTTGTATACAAGCCTCCGGATGCAACGTCCCAACAATTCCAGGAACAGCTTCGGAAACTTGACCACTGTCTGTAAATTTCCCCGCTCCTCCCCCCCAAAATCTTGCTTCCTTAGGAAAGGCGCCGTATTTATTGATGCCGAAAAAAAAAAACACAATTTGATCCCCACGAAACGGCGTGCGAGGGCACGTTATTTTTTTTTTTAAAACTTTATTATCCCCCCCATCCATCCTACTGCGCGGGGGACGAATTTTTAAGGGTTTTGAGTAAACTAACCTTTGGACCTAGGTCATGTCCTTCAGGTATGTCAAGACTCCACAGGCGGGAAGTAGTAAGTTTATTCAGGTATATACAAATACAGTTACATAGATTATCATACATAGCAGCATATGTGAGGACTTAGGATAACAAAAAGTCAAGTGACTTATTTCCATTGGGGTTCTTATTCCCCCAAACGATAATCTTGTTAATGTTGGCATGTCCCCCCCGACTATAATCCTTGTACAACTTTGTATCATGTCCAAATAAACTGTTATTATTATTATTAATATCTATTGCGTCAGATTGTATAGAGCAAAATCATGCTGGGTTAAAAGGGAAACCCCAAATACCAACGCAAATGGGAAACGAAAGCCGGACTTGCTTATATGTGACTTGGAAAAGAGTAAAGCTGTCGTGCTGCACGTCAAAATTGACAGTGACTCCTTGCATCTATGACCGAGCAATATCAGCAAAAAGCTGCGTATTCGATACTGGGCAGATTAGAATTGGACTGGAAGATGGGCGACCCGGCTTCATCTATATAACACAACAGGACAATGTTGAGTTGACATCTAACACTGATATAACCCATTAATTGATGTTAAATAATACTATATAAAAACCCTTGTTATGCTGAGCATTTCGGGCAAAAAAAAGGCAGTGTCCCAGGTGCGACCCACACCAGTCCACTAACACTCAGGTACCCATTTTACTGATGGATGAACAAGGACAGCAGGTGTCTTAGGGGGAAAACGTCCTAATGTTATCCAGCCGTACCGGGGATTCGAAACCCCGGCCTCAGTGTGTGAGCTGAGTGCCAGCGTGAAATTTTCCCCCAATTCATATAAAATTTCAATAAAAAACTAAGGATTCGATCATCGAAAATCAATTATACTTAATTAAGGCTCTGTAAGGCTCGATACAACAGTGCAGAATGCATAACGAATGGGATGGCCGAAGAACCGTTTGCCCCATGATGGAGAACTAGAAGATCATGAGGTGGCTATCAACCTTTAGCCTCATGAAGTATAAACGCAAGCATGGGAAAGTTCACACTGCGAGAATGAAGGTCGAACAGGGTCAGCCTTCCTAGCCAATTATTTTATAATGGCAAAATACAATCACGGCTAATAGAGAGAAAATAGAGGAAAATAATATTGAGCATTTTTAAAGTAGTTTACAGAATGAGTATTTAGTTTAGGGTGAGTAGGTGATTTTTGAGAAGAGTCTTAAATTGATTTTCAGACAAAGGTTATCTAAATATTTACTGGTAATGAATTCCAGATTCTGGGGCCCGCTTGACCCCTGGAATTCTCTCCAGTAGACCAGGTATGGAGTCGGGTATATAAAAAAAGTGATCTGTGTCTTGTGTTGTGGTCGTGGGTCCTATTAAAGTTGTTGGGAGAATTTTGAGCGGAGGATTTATATTAGAGTGTAGAGTTTTATGTATGTATTAGGCACAAGAATATGTATGAATGTTCGCTATGGTGAGCAGTTTTAGACTTTTGAATATTGGTGGAGTATGCTGTCTAGAGTGGAATTTGTTATCATCCTGACTGCACCCTTTTTTGCTGGGTTATGAGTGGTCTAGGTGATTTAATGTTGTTGAGCCCCATGCACAGATTCCATAGGTGAGATAAGGGTAGATAAGTGAATGATATAGTGAGGGAGAACTGATTGTGGCACATAGTAGCGTATCTTTGATAATATGCCTTTGATAATATGTCTTTGAGATTTTCTTGGAAATTTGTAGTAGTCAACAGAGTAAAGTCTGAGGCAGCTACTGTGAAAGCTCTGTTCCACAAGGCACAGTACTTGCTCCCATCCTATTCCTCATCCTCATATCAGACATTGACAGGGATATAAGCCACAGTGCTGTGTCTTCCTTTGCAGATGACACCCGAATCTGTATGACAGTGTCCACCGTTGAAGACACTGCAAGACTCCAAGCAGACATAAACCAAATCTTTAAATGGGTGCAGAAAACAATATGAAGTTCAATGATGAGAAATTTCAATTACTCAGATACGGAAAACGTGAAGAAATTAAAATCTCATCGGAGTACAAAACTAATTCCAACCACACAATAGGCGAAAAACTAATGTCAAAGACCTGGGAGTGTTCATGTCAGAGGATCTCACCTTCAAGGACCATAACAATGTAGCAATTGCATCTGCTCGAAAAATGACAGGATGGATAATGGAACCTTCAAAACCAGGGATGCCAAGCCCATGTTGACACTTACAGATCCTTGTTCTATCTAGGCTGGAATATTGCTGACACTAACTGCCTTTCAAGGCGGGTGAAATTGCTGACCTTGAAAATGTGCAGAGAACCTTCACGGCACGCATAAGTGCGATAAACCACCTCAACTACTGGGAACGCTTGAAGTTCCTAAGCCTGTACTCTCTAGAACGCAGGCGGGAGAATACATTATTATATACACATGGAAAATTCTCGAGGGCTTAGTACCAAACTTGCACACAAAAATCACTCCCTACGAAAGCAAAAGACTCGGCAGGCGATGTAACATTCCCCAATGAAGAGCAGGGGTGCCACTAGCACGTTGAGGGACAACACAATAAGTGTGAGGGCCCAAGATTGTTCAACTGCCTCCCAGCATACATCAGGGGATTACCAACAAGCCCCTGGCTGTCTTCAAGCAGGCACTGGACAGGCACCTCAAGTCGGTACCTGATCAGCCGGGCTGTGGTTCGTACGTTGGACTGCGTGCGGCCAGCAGTAACAGCCTGGTTGATCAGGCTCTGGTCAACAAGAGGCCTGGTCCGGACCGGGCCGCGGGGCGTTGACCCCTGGAATTCTCTCCAGGTAGACTCCAGGTATGTGTTTGGAATTTAAGGCTACTGTTAAGTCGAACATTTGTGGCTTTGTTTCCAAACTGAATGAAGTAGGTCTTGTCATTGAGAGTAAGCTTGTTAGTCGTCATCCATGTTGATATTTTCTGTAATTCGCATTAACAGTGTTGGCCAGTATGACTGGATTTGGGTGAGAGAAGACATATGTTGTGTCATCTGCAAATAATATGGGTTTGAGTAGTTGTGATGCATTCGGTAGGTCATTTATGTAAATGAGGAATAGGAGTGGCCCCAGGACACTTCCTTGAGGGACCGACTGTAATTTGTTGTGGGGAAAAGTTCGCTCCATTTGTGTACACGTATTGGTTTCTGTTGCTAAGGTATGACTTTAGGTAGTTGAGTGGGTGCCCCCTTATACCATAGTGTGCTAATTTTGTGAGCAGTAAATCATGGTCGACTGTATCAAAAACTTTGCGTAGATCAATGAAGATTCCCAGTGGGACTCCTTTCTTCTCAAGTGCGGTGTATATTAACTGCAACATGTGTAATAGCATCGTTTGTGCTCTTGTTGGTCCTGAATCCAAATTGACAGGGTTAGTACATTTGTGGACAGGTAGGAATAGATCTGTCTATGATTAATTTTCGAAGATTTTAGAAAGCAGTGGTAAATTAGAAATTGTTTTTGGAACATCCTTGTGGGTACATTATTTAATACATCCTGTGGGACATATTATGCATCCTCCTGTGGTACATTATTATCCCATTCATCCTGTGGGTATATTATGCACCTCATCCTTGGGTAATATGCACCCCATTTCATCCTGTGGTCATATTATGCACTACTCGTGGGTACATTATTATGCACCCCATACCATCCTGTGGGTACATTATTATGCACCCATTTCCATCCTGTGGGTACATTATTATGCACCCCATTTCCATCCTGTGGGTACATTATTATGCACCCCATTTCCATCTTGGGTACATTCCCACCTCCTGTGGGTACATTATTATGCACCCCATACCCATCCTATGGGTACATTATTATGCACCCCATTTCCATCCTGTGGGTACATTATTATGCACCCCATTTCCATCCTGTGGGTACATTATTATGCACCCCATACCCATCCTGTGGGTACATTATTATGCACCCCATACCCATCCTATGGGTACATTATTATGCACCCCATACCCATCCTGTGGGTACATTATTATGCACCCCATACCCATCCTGTGGGTACATTATTATGCACCCCATACCCATCCTGTGGGTACATTATTATGCACCCCATACCCATCCTGTGGGTACATTATTATGACCCCATACCATCCATGGACATTATTACCCATTCACCCTGTGGGTACATTATTATGCACCCCATACCCATCCTGTGGGTACATTATTATGCACCCCATACCCATCCTATGGGTACATTATTATGCACCCTTTTCCCCATCCTGTGGGTACATTATTATGCACCCCATTTCCATCCTGTGGGTACATTATTATCACCCCATACCCATCCTTGGGTACATTATTATCACCCTTTCCATCTGTGGGACATTATTATGCACCCCATACCCATCCTGTGGGTACATTACTGATACAAACAAGAGAAAACACTTTACAAGGCGAGTGCAGCTGTCCAGTGTTGTGTTGTAGCTTGTTGTGTTGTAGCTGTCCAATTTTGTGTTGTAGCTGTCCAGTGTTGTGTTGCAGCTATCCAATGTTGTGTTTCAGCTGTCCAGTGTTGTGTTGCAGCTGTACTATGTTGTGTTGCAGATGTCCAGTGTTGTGTTACAGATGTTCAGTGTTGTGTTGAACCTGTCGAGTGTTGTGTTGCAGCTGTCCAGTGTTGTGTTGTAGCTGTCCAGTGTTGTGTTGCAGCTGTCCAGTATTGTGTTGCAGCTGTCCAGTGTTGTGTTTCAGCTGTCCAGTGTTGTGTTGCAGCTGTCCAGTGTTGTGTTGCAGCTGTCCAGTGTTGTGTTTCAGCTGTCCAGTGTTGTGTTGCAGCTGTCCAGTGTTGTGTTGCAGCTGTCCAGTGTTGTGTTGCAGCCATCCAGTGTTGTGTTGCAGATGTCCAGTGTTGTGTTGCAGCTGTCCAGTGTTGTGTTGCAGATTACTTGGAGTTTACCTGGAGAGAGTTCCAGGGGTCAACGCCCCTGCGGCCCGGTCTGTGACCAGGTCTCATGTTGGATCAGAGCCTGATCAACCAGGCTGTTACTGCTGGCCGCACGCAGTCCAACGTACGAACTACAGCCTGGCTGGTCAGGTACCGATTTTAGGTGCCTGTCCAGTGCCCGCTTGAAGATAGCCAGGGGTCTATTGGTAATCCCCCTTATATATGCTGGGAGGCAGTTGAACAATCTTGGGCCCCTGACACTTATTGTGTTGTCCCTCAACGTGCTAGTGGCACCCCTGCTTTTCATTGGGGGGATGTTACATCGTCTGCCGAGTCCTTTGCTTTCGTAGGGAGAGACTCTCGTGTGCAAGTTTGGTACAAATCCCTCTAGGATTTTCCAAGTGTATATAATAATGTATCTCTCCCGCCTGCGTTCCAGGAAGTACAGGTTTAGGAACTTCAAGCGTTCCCAGTAGTTGAGGTGGTTTATTGTAGTTATGTGTGCCGTGAAGGTTCTCTGTACATTTTCTAATTCAGCAATTTCACCTGCCTTGAAAGGTGCAGTTAGTGTAAAGCAATATTCCAGCCTAGATAGAACAAGCGACCTGAAAAGTGTCAACATGGGCTTGGCATCCCTGGTTTTGGAGGTTCTCATTATCCATCCTGTCATTTTTCTGGCAGATACGATTGCTACAGTGTTATGGTCCTTGAAGGTGAGATACTCTGTCATGATCACTCCCAGGTCTTTTACATTAGTTTTTCGCTCTATTGTGTGGTTGGAATTTGTTTTATACTCCGATGAGATTTTAATTTCCTCACGTTTTCCGTATCTGAGTAATTGAAATTTCTCATCATTGAACTTCATATTGTTTTCTGCAGCCCATTTAAAGATTTGGTTAATGTCTGCTTGGAGTCTTGCAGTGTCTTCAATGCTGGACACTGTCATGCAGATTCGGGTGTCATCTGCAAAGGAAGACACGACACTGTGGCTGATATCCCTGTCTATGTCCTATATGAGGATGAGGAACAGAGCTTTTCACCGTAGCCGCCTCAGACTTTACTCTGTTGACTACTACTCTTTGTGTTCTACTTGTTAGGAAATTATAGATCCATCTACCAACTTTTCCTGTTATTCCTTTATCACGCATTTTGTGTGCTATTACACCATGGTCACACTTGTCAAAGGCTTTTGCAAAGACTGTTTATATAACATCTGCATTCTGTTTGTCTTCTAGAGCATCCAGGACCTTGTCGTAGTGGTCCAGTAGTTGGGACAGACAGGAGCGACCTGCTCTAAACCCATGCTGCCCTGGGTTGTGTAATTGATAGTTATCTAGATGAGTGGCGATCTTGCTTCTTAGAACCCTTTCAAAGATTTTTATGATTTTGGACGTTAGCGCTATTGGTCTGTAGTTCTTTGCTATTGCTTTACTGCCGCCTTTGTAGAGTGGGGCTATGTCTGTTGTTTTTAGTAACTGCGGGACGACCCCAGTGTCCATGCTCCCTGTCCATAGGATGTTAAAAGCACGTGAATGGGGCTTCTTGCAGTTCTTGATGAACACTGAGTTCCATGAGTCAGGCCTTGAGCGGAGTGCATGGGCATGTCATTTATCGCCTTTTCAAAGTCATGTGGCGTCAGGGTAATGCCAGATAGGCTTGCGTCTACCAGGTTCTGTGGCACTCTCATAAAAAATTCATTTAGGTCTTCAACTTTCAGTCTGGTTAGCGGCTCGCTAAAAACTGAGTTATACTGGGACTTTAGTAACTCACTCATTTCCTTGCTCTCATCTGTGTAGGACCCATCTCGTTTTAGTAGGGGCCCAATACTGGATGTTGTTCTCGACTTTGTTTTGGCATAAGAAAAGAAATACTTCGGGTTTCTTTCAATTTCATTTATAGCTTTTAGTTCTTCCCGCGTTTCTTGAGTCCTGTAAGATTCCATTAGTTTTAATTCGATGTTTTCTATTTCTCTGACCAGTGCCTCCCTACGTATTTCAGATATATTGGCCTCTTGTTCCCGCTCTGTTATTCTTTGCCTTCGCCTGTAGCCTGTATAGGGAGCGCCTCTCTCTTTCTAGTTTACATCTTCTCCTCCTTTTCCTTAAGGGAATTTGCCTTGAGCAAACCTCAAGTGCCACAGAGTTAATTTGTTCTAGACATAGGTTAGGATCCGTGATGTTTAGGCTATCTTCCGAGTTTATATCATTTAGGACTTGGTTTACTTGGTCCCACCTTATGTTTTTGTTATTGAAGTTGAAATTGGAGAAGGCTCCCTCGCGACTCATCACATTTTGTTGATCTGGGGCCCCCCTCATTCATGTCTGGACCTCTATTATGTTGTGATCTGAGTATATTGTTTTTGATACCTGGAGTCTACCTGGAGAGAATTCCAGGGGTCAACGCCCCCGCGGCCCGGTCTGTGACCAGGCCTCTTGTTGGACCAGAGCCTGATCAACCAGGCTGTTACTGCTGGCCGCACGCAGTCCAACGTACGAACCACAGCCCGGCTGATCAGGTACCGACTTGAGGTGCCTGTCCAGTGCCTGCTTGAAGACAGCCAGGGGCTTGTTGGTAATCCCCCTGATGTATGATGACATTTCGTATCAGATCATCATTGTTAGTGAAGATGAGGTCCAGTGTATTCTCCAATCTTGTAGACTCTATTATTTGCTGGTTTAAGGTGAATTTGGTGCAGAGATGTCCAGTGTTGTGTTGCAGCGGTCCAGTGTTGTGTTGCAGCTGTCCAGTGTTGTGTTGCAGATGTCCAGTGTTGTGTTGCAGATGTC